>JAUTBV010128570.1:0-7500 GCA_032361325.1 Lepetodrilus fucensis | reverse complement strand
AATATTTTGTAACCATTTTTGAAAGACTTTAAAACAATTTTTGGCAGTGAATGTGGTAAATTGTTTAAAAATATTAGTCTGAAATAATACTACATGTATTTGAAACTCAAATCAACTTCTTGAAACTGACACATCTATACATTTTGAAGGTGTCTTGACTTTATATTCTTTGATAATGTCGACCAATTGTTAGTGTTCCACTATGGAACTGATCAATTAATGCTAATTCACCATATATGCAGAAGCATGTTTTCTATCCAGTAGCAAATTCTTTATTCCATGTAATTTATCACCCGTTCACAGCAGCACCTCTGGAGTTATGCCCCTTTAGCTAAGCCGAGAATGCTACATGGGCCTATCAATGTATGTTTAGTGCTGTAAAATCATTACATCCACGCTAGATTGATTGTTTCATACAAATAGTAATATGTTTTATCACCCAAATTGTGGTTGCATAGAATTTATAGCTATTCAGCATTAATTGGATAAGAACGTTACAGCATTTAGGTTATTGATTAAATAAATTGCTTTGTTGGAAAGGATTGCCAAGGAAAGTATTGCTGGAAGTCAAGCCTCTGCATAACAACCACTAAATTCTATACTTTATTGCTAGCCATGTAATGCCATGTTGGATTATGAAACTGCCCATCCAAATATGGTTTATGCTTGTAATAGTGTTTGAAATTAATATTTTTTTCTAAATTTATGTTTAATTTAACTTGGAAGAATTAAATTTCAGGGAAGGTTGTTTTTTATTTTATTTTGAACGTGTATTATTAATATGATTGTATAGATGTACGTAAGCTTGCACAACATTACATTGGTGGTTCAGCATAGTTTTAGGTTTTATATAGGAAAACTATACAAGGTATCCAGAATCTCAAAAATGCATTTCTTTTAAAAATAATGTTGAACTTTGATAATTTTAAGATTTTCAATTATATTGAATTTGAATAAATGGCAAATTTTGATATATCTGAAAGGCTTAACATTCTCCCTGCTGAATAAAATCAAAGTGTTCTATTTCTGCATGTGATCGGGCAACTTAAGTCGCCTTCAGCAGGGAGAGAGTTCAGGCAAATTTTATCGCATTTTAAAATTACCGTAAGCAAATTAATAATCACCAGTAGATCTTTAAAAGCTAATTTATTTTTATTATATTACCATTTTCATGTAATTATTAGATGTTTGTAAATATCAGTTCCAGTATTGACTTTGACCCCATATATGGGAGGTCATATATTTATCGCCACTATCATATTAGGCCTTCAGTAAATGACTTCATGAACCTATTTACAAGTCCCTCCAATGTAGTTTCATTTATCTGATCAAAGCTAGAATCTCCCCTGATAACCAATGATGACTTTGATATTACATTAGCAGGTCAATTTACATCTACCGAGATCAGAGTGATCCGTGGCTGGCAGCAGTGCCCTTTACTAGTGTAACTTAGTAATTGTATTGGTAGAGACTTCTTCTTCAGCTAAGTTCATTGACATGGTTTTACATACCACTTTAGTAAAGTGACTCATTTTATACCAGTCAATATGAGTGAAAGTGCCATCAATGTTGTAAGGGAGATAAGTCATGGTCATACCAGTTCTAATCATGACTGCATCTTGTTTTATTATCATATACAGGAATGATTGACATATCCAAATTATGTGCCAATTCTAGGGATTAATGAAAATTACTCGAGGACATTTTAAATTCCATAACCAAATTGCTATAATACAGGATCAATAATAATTAGTTTTTAAACTTTCCAAAGTGTAAATTATTCACGTCTATCTGACTGGTTCATTAATAAAAGTCCAGCGGGTGGTAGCACAATGGCCGCCATGTCCAAATCGTGTCCTGAGGGCCCCGGCATCAATCTTAATGAAAGTTACCTTTCCGACACAATCATGATGGGATGCACTGTTTATACCAAGGAAAGACAGCTATCATCATTGGTCTGTCAGTACCAGCTGGTGCTCGCAGGTTTACTACAACATTCTGTGCTACGGGTTTCCTCCTGTCCTAAACTGACAAGCTGTGATATGATTGAAAGTAGTTCTAAACTCCATTTCCCTCCCAAAATAAAACAAAAGTGTATTGACTTGGTTTATGATTAAATATTTTATATAAATCAGTATTCTTTTCGTGATTGAATATTTTTTAGAATTTTGAAAGAAATGCATTGAAGAGTAATTGTTCATTGAGGAAATATTATCTGTCTGTGATCAAATTAATAAACATCTAATCTACTTCATTTTAAGTCCAAGATAAATATCACAAGATATTACCATAATGAACATGCTTCATGTGATCCAAGCAATCAAGCCTTCCCATAACGAGATTGCCTGCCTATGTTTACTAATATCGTACAAGTAATTATAATCAATATTCCCCATAATGAATATCGGTCTATGTTCACTATGATACATGTATTCACTAATTCCCTTAATGCACATCTGTATGGTACAAGTATTCAATTGCAAGTACATATGAACACTGATGAACAAGGCCATCTATGCTCATTATATAAGCAATTAGTACCTGATATAAGCAATACACCTGCCTTCAGCAGGTACGTGACTATTATGCTTGGATTTGTATATACCGGTATGCAAATGCTGGCCCCGAGATTACAAAACTTTCTGAATACGATTTCATACTCAACTCAGAAGTTTGTTCATAAAACGTCATGTGACATCATAGCCTGAGTATGCTGTGAGTCTAGGGTTATGACGTCACATGGCGTTTTATGAACAAAATTCTGAGTTGAATATGAAATCGTACTCAGAAAAGTTTCATAATCTCGGGCCCTGGTCTTCTAGTTCTAATGTTTTTCACAAAGATGGGTTATACATGTCGTTAATAATTTGTAGTAAGTATCTGCAGGCCACGGTCTAGTCTAATCCATCTTTTAAACATCGGTAGAGCTAGGAATTGACATTCTTCATCTGGAACCTAATATGTCCATTTCTCCTATGGGAAATTAGTATACCATAGTTACAGTAGAGACTATTTTGACTACATTGAGTTTACAATTTTACAAATTATTTAATAATCCCACCAACTAGTAGAAGGTAAATACATAAGACAGTGAAATGAGAAGTGAACCTTGGATATAAGAGATATAACAGTTGATTATGTTAAGTATTCTATTATTCACCACTGTTCTGGACTTGTAATGAACACTTTCACTAGAGCCCTATGACGTCATACACAGAGCTGCAATTGAATTCACCAAACCCAGTTTACATTTATTGAATATCCAACACCAGCCCATGTGTTGTAGAATCTTGTAAGCTTGCATGCCATGAATCGATATTGATAGAATTTACTACACTATAAGCTGTCCCACTTTCCATTCACATGGTATTGCAGGAGAATATATGATAGTTCATTTATGAGTGTGTTTGTTTGCTTCCTATGAAGTGATCCATGGCAGCCTGCACTGCTATGAAGTCTAAATAGTCCTGGCACTGTGCATTAAAATATCTATAGTGTTCCCCATAACTCCATCAAGCACAGGGATTGCTCGGTTGTTTACCGATTGGCCCATGTCCGTGTCCCCTGGACAACTCATGCGTGACATATAAATGCAGCAGATAGTGGATGTATGTGCGTAGCTCGTGTGACACACTGGTAGTCTGCTGTCTAAGATGTGCGAGACATAAGAGCTGTCAACTGGGATATAAATAAATGTTGTGTTGTAGTGAGTGGGTCTATCTGTCTGTCTGTGAGAGACCGAGAGTGAGTCAGTGTCAGTGTACAGTGGTTGAACGAGGACGCTCGCTATCCTGGTATGCTGAGCCCACACCTACTGATAGATGCTGGTCCTGCAGGTTTAATTGCATGTGATTCCCGTTAACATCCAAATCTCCAACTTTGCGGGTGGCTATTGATTTTTTTAGCAGAGTCGGCACGCTCCAGCTGCAGAGGCAGTGGTCCCCACTTGCATAGCTGTTGTCATATTCGCAAGAGCAGAGAGAGACTGTCTGCTCCATAGTTATTCAGGCCATTACTGTATATCGCTCTGGAACTCCAATAATCTTGTTGTGTGATCTACAGTTGTGCCTTGCTCTCTCTGATACAGTTGTGTGGTCCTGGTTGCATGTGATGACAGTGGAGGTATAGGACGAGGAGACTCAGCAGACAGCAGCATGGCAGTAGTGTACATACACACCACGTCCTTCAGTGCTGCTAGTTAGTGTGTAAGTCTGTGTAGTGTGTGCAGTGTGAATTCCAAGGAGGGATATACCATTTCTTCCAATAGCAAAATGGGGAACAAGTTACGTAAGCTCAAGAATGAGTTGGTGGGAGGGTCTGAGGAGGAAGCTGAAGACAATGCCAAGCTGAAGTCAGTGACACCCTCCGGACCGAAGGATGCCGCTCCAGTTGAAAAAGAGGTTGTCACCGTGGAAAAAGAGGTTCCCAAAGTTGAAACGGATGTTCCCACTGGAGAAAAGGATGTTTCAGTGGAAAATAAAAGTGAACCTGCTGAAACTGCTACCTCTTTGAATGCGTCTGCTCCAGATGCTAAACCTAACGAAAAGTCTGATCCCATTCCAATTGTTAACGAAACTGCCAGAAGTCCTGAACATTCACAAACAGCAGAGTCAACTGACAATACAAAGGTATCAATTTGCTTTTAACAATTTCTATTTGTGCACAGTTATTATGAAGGGAGAATGTTAATACACTACTGAAGCATTTCCTCTCATGTTTGTAGACTGCTACACAGCTGAAGGCTATACTAGTTGTAGGTCACAGGATGTTAAATATGATAGCAGATGCCTGTCATACTCACCTGTGTGGAGAGATTCCTTGCCCCTGCTTCCAAATACCATAATCCTGTTACAACCCCCATCAAGTACCTTCTGCTCACTCTCTGTCAATTCCACCCCATGTGCTACTACAGTAAACAGGCAGGTCTAAGTTAGGGGCTAGGGAAAGTTCCACCTTTTGGTTTTTTAAGACCACTTGATGAAATGAAGATTTTAACCTGGATGTGAATGTTCTGACATGGTTTAAGCCAGGTCTATATATATCAAGCTGGTCAAACCACAACCTCATCTTATGGTATGTACATCTTCCACTCTCTGCAGCTTGTATTCTCACATACAGCTAACCACGTTGAGTTCAAGTTTGTGTTTGTGTGATAATCCTAAAATCTATTAGGATTAGTAACCATATATTTACATCTAACTAAAGTATATTGCTGACAGGCATGTGCCAGTGTATACTTACTACAGTACTTAGTAAATTAGTGTGCACCCTCTATGTTGCTAATTGTCTGCTACAGTATTGGGAAGCGAATCTGGTTTCATGTTCATAATGTATCATTAGCTTGATCAGGCAACTATTGGTTTCAATCCTGAGGCAAATGAGTGCAACAGTTTCCTGACCAGTTATGCCTGACCGATTTCATGATTATGGATTTGTTCTATTCCTTGT
Source organism: Lepetodrilus fucensis (assembly GCA_032361325.1). Taxonomy (NCBI): domain Eukaryota; kingdom Metazoa; phylum Mollusca; class Gastropoda; order Lepetellida; family Lepetodrilidae; genus Lepetodrilus; species Lepetodrilus fucensis. The sequence goes on along the minus strand of JAUTBV010128570.1, from coordinate 2,052 downwards.
AAGACCCAGTGGATCATGCGGCTAAGACATACATTTAGTTCCAAGAGGTATGTGGATAATATCGATAGTTTTTATCATTATTACCGTGTTCATCAGTCTTAATGGTACTTAACTGTGTACAAGGTCCTAGCTTGCCAGCGACTGGGAGTGTTTTGGTGCAACCTTAACATGGAAAGAATTTGTTTAAGGAAAGGATTCATTATACTGAAATGTTTCTTCTATTTAGGTTCTAGTACTAATCACTCATGAGAACACTGACAACAGAAAGCTGTGTCTGTTGGTTCAATGATAAATTGAAGAAACAAGTAAAACCTAGTGCTGAGATTCATGTGTACATTAGTAAATGACATTATACATGATTTATGTAGAGACTGTATAAAAGAACTCTTTTGAAATTAAGTAGGTTTAAGGCGATATTTCAGTATTAAATGTTGAAAAATCTACCATATAAATGTTTTCAGTTTGGCATTGTCTTCTGCCTCAATAAATTGCATTGAATGCATTTTACTAGAATAATATGATCAAAATTTTATTATTCATGAACTGTTGCATTTATGTATGGCCTGAAGATAGTAGAACCTGTAAATGGAAACTACACATTATTCATTTAAAGCTCTTTGTATAAAACTGAAAAGGCAAAAATGATGATGTTCTGTGAATATTTAAATTCATGGTACTCTTGGCGCATTCAAAATGGAAATTTCCTTAAAGAATATTCAGTTTTCTGGTGATTTAAACCTTACTAATTATTTAGAATAAATTATATATGAGCTTTATTAAATGGAATGATTGTTATGGTAATAGACAAGATGATTGCTGGATAACGTAATAGTGGCACATCTGGATTATCTGCGTACATATTGATCAGTGTGGTGATGTGCCGTCTTGGTCATCATTAGTTCTGCACTGATAGCATCAACACACCTGCTGCCATGGTATTGCACTGCTGGTTGCGGTCACTTATACTCCACTGTATAGATTATGGGCTAGTATCCTCCCTTTTTGCGCATATACATTTAGCTTTGAATGAAGAATTTCCAAATGTATGTGTGCTCCACGTACTTCAGGTGCAAGAACAATGACACCAGATTCCTCAAACCATTCCGAAATTTGGAAGCAATCATCCCCATATATAATGTCTACTGGAGATTAATTAATTTTGTTAAGTATATATACTGAAGGGGATTTATATGACAATGATAGCAACCATATACACGTTTTGTTACATGGTCTATCCATTTATGCAGCCAAATAGGACAGTTGCAATTTTCAGGATTTTGCCTTTAAGACGTAACAGTGATTTAAGATGGCATCTGTTGGTATCAGTGGTGATTGCTTAATTGGGATACAGATAAGTAGAGAGCTATTGGTTAAGTGCTCTTGTCTGTTATCGATTTTTGTGACAGTGAGGAAGTTGTAGAATATGGAAGGTATCAGAAAGCGGGTTGAGTCAGTTTTCATCGAACGTGTCTTTAAAAATTGAAGTTTCCATAAATATCTCATTGCAATCTTGATTTTGTAACATTATTTTTTATTTATTTGTGGGAAGAAGTGCCTATACAACATCAGTTGAAAATTATGTAGTTTCATGTAAAATGGAAAAGTAACCTTGTAATTAATCAAATACTGTGTCCCTTTCTTGGAACCTTGAAGAATAATCCATGGACAATTATTGTGACAGGTGAATTCAATTTACATGGATTTTTCCTTGTTTTATTTCGCTATAATGTCCTGGCTCACATCCAGATATGAAAATAAGCCTCAAGCGGATAATGACCATTTCATAATTGAATATGTATCTACATACATAGCTACAGCAAGACTATCAGGAATATGCCAGTAATCTGTCCTGCTTCTCAAGATGATCTGCTAACTCAATCATAATACATCATGATCATGTTCCAAGTCAACAGTCTTTTCTCACTGTGTTCCTCAGCTAACAATGCTGACAATGTGACATTTTGATATTGTGACAGATCATTTAGGGGATAAAGGTCTACTGTTTGGAAATCAGAGGGTATCAATCGTAAATTGATACCGTCTAAATTTGAA
>JAUTBV010128559.1:0-12376 GCA_032361325.1 Lepetodrilus fucensis | reverse complement strand
GTGTGTGTGTGTGTGTGTGTGTGTGTGTGTTGTGTGTGTGTGTGTGTGTGTGTGTGTGTGTGTGTGTGTGTGTGTGTCTGTCTGTGGGGCTCCCCAAGGTTTTGAGATTAAGAACTGTGGACTACCGTTCAGTGCATCCAGATAAGGCCACCATTAGAGAAGGAACTTGAAGCTAGTTGAGGATACCATTAGAAAGCTGGGCTCCAGGGCGATTTGACCCGCATCTGTAAATATATCCTGCTTGAGTGGGCCTTCACAGAGGTCTCCCATTGGTTGCAAAGGGACACTACTCCATGGCCAATGGCCTTGCTGTACTGGTCCCATCAATCTCTCTCTAAAGCTGACTTGTGGAAATTAATTCGCAGCGAGGACAAAATGTTCTGGCTAGCTTTTTCTTTCTTTCCAGTTAAATATTCACTCATTCACTCACTCATTCCGTCTTTCTTGTGTTTGTTTATTCTCTGGATGTTTCCTTCGATTTTGGCCAAAAAAATATTGGCAAAATTTTCAATTTCAAAATATGAAAAACAGATATGACATGAAATGAAAATTGCGTCATTTTTCTGAGAGATAGCTGGAATAGAACTAGTCTTGTTAGCCAATGGACAGCTTCCCAAGTACACGTGGTTTTCATAATGTGATGTATTATAAAATCAATATTTGTTTTCCTTTTTCCCTCTTTGGAAGATGCTTTAGCTTCAAGCTGACTTCTATTCGAGCAACTTGATTGGTTTAGAAAAATACCGAAATTGCATATGTTATTGATTCGTATCCTTTTTCTGGATATAAATTATTTAATTTGTAAAAGTAACGACTCTGCCAGTAAGAAGTTTTCTGCTTGTAGTTCCTGACTCTGGCTTTAGGGAAAGTGAAAAGGTCCTTTGTTCTTTGTCAAATGAAGCTACGGTATTACGGTTTGCTGCCCTGGCGAAATATTCTGCCTTAACGAGCCCCACTTAGGGCAATTTGACTTCCTGCAGGGCAATTTCAGTAGTGGAGGGTCATCACTGTTTAGCTGGAGGTCGTAGTTTACTACACTGACAAAACTTATCTCTGTAAAGCCTCGTGGCCAGGGATATGCTGGTGTGAGGGGCTCGGGGAAATTATGTTGTAAAATCCCTAGGATTGTCCGTCTTTATTATACTACCATAAAAGTCAGTGTTGTTGGGAACTGACAAAGACAATGTCTGGGGGAAATTATATTTGGATGTTTATCTGTAAACTCATGGCATATGGGTGAATGCGACAGTATGGGCGAATGTGAAGGGTGAATGCGACAGTATGGGTGAATGTAAAAATATGGATGCCAAAGTAGGTTTATGATAAAATGTTGTATTTTTCGATTTGTATTTTGTTTTAATAGGTGAACAAATTAAATTGATCTAAGTCATTTGGGGTGGAGTTGGAAAAGGGGGAAAACATGTAGCTTTTAGAATCCCAAGGAAATCCACTAATCAAGACTTTGATGTATTCAGTCATTTGAGGTCAATGGACTATGGGGGATATGCTAGGGTGGTATAGTGAGGACAGGCTGTTGCTATGCAGAGTCCTGCGCTACAGTGAGGTACCTGCTGCAATAATTCTATACTCTGCTAAACTCAACCACTGGCTTGAGAAGCTTTTGTTAACTTGCTGGGCTGAGGTTTCCAAGATGTCAGAAAACTTGAGCAATAGCCAAGCTCTATATAACCCTGAAAGAAAGACTTACATTGGAATACATTATGTGAAATAGTGTGTGTGTGTGTGTGTGTGTGTGTGTGTGTGTGTCTGTCTGTCTGTCTGTTTCTCTCTCTCTCTCTCTCTCTCTCTCTCTCTTTTCTCTCCCTCTCTCTCTCTCCCTCTCCCTCTCTCTCCCTCTCTCTCTCTCTCCCTCTCTCTCTCCCTCTCCCTCTCTTTCTTTCTTTCTTTCTTTTCCCTCTCTTCTTTATCTCTCTCTGTCTCTCTCTTTCTCTATCTCTCTGCGTGTGTTTATAATTGATTGATTATAATTGATTTTTCTACAATTATGTGGCTTTCTATTCTGCACATGTAGGTTAAATATTCGCTGATCTAATTAATACACCCATTATATTGACTTAATGTTAGTGGAATATTTCAACTGTATTTTTATATACACCACAGTCTGTGCACAGCAGAACCTCTGGAACTCCGACGGAATGTTTCGTTACTGCCTTCATTACGAGCCAGCCGCCATTTCCATATCTATCTGATAACAGCAGTGACTGCGCGAATACCAGCCTATTCAGTGCATTATATATCTCCCTTTTCTACTGGGATAACAATTTATGCTCAGTGTTTGGTTCAATGTAGAATGTACACACACAGTCCTGGCATGTCGCCAACTTGCTTCAGATTGGTGATGGTGCGCATGTACTCAGGCATATGTTTTATTCCCATGTTCATCGAGGTTTTGTTCACATTTTACAATTGCGTTGTTACCAGAGCTGGTGCAGGTTATTTACAAAATGAAATCCCTGTCGGCACGTTCATGCGCTTCACCGATTTCTGACATAGTGTATGACAGGGATAAAGACTTTTGCACAGTGGAGTCTTTGCCAAAACTGGAGTCTTTGCCCGTCTGCTCAATGGGCAAAGGGAGAGAACTCCTGCCTGAACCAGGGAGTGGTGTTAATGTGTGATGTCACTGATTGACAGTGATGTCATGGGTGATTCACTGGTCTCAGAAATCTCATGTCATGGGTAATGAACACTATTTATCAATAAAATATTTCCGTGATCATGTCTGATTGTTGACAGTTTGCCTAGCAAATGTGAGAAATAAATGTTCGTTCATCGGTGAAAACAAATAAATTCAAATTTGCCTATCCTTGTTATTCAACATTTCCAAAGTCTTCATTATAATTTTATATATATATATATATATATATATATATTTCTTATTGTTTTATTGTATTTGTCATGATTACAACATGTACTCAAAAACCTTTGCTTTCGTCATAAGGTTTTATCAATTCATGAAACGTTTGAGTAGCGGCTATTATTGAGTCGGTGGTCACTGTCGTACTGGCTTTTGTTCATCGGGAATGAACTGAACCAGTTTTCTTTCACCGTGATTCAGCTTTCTGTTGTAATCCTGATTCACGTGGTGATTCAGTGGGGGGTGTTTTCACCTTTCTATGAGATAACTAAGCACTGCCGTCAGTGACTTCAGTTAGCTAGCTTCAGTGTGTAGGCTCTTGTGTTCCAGTGTTCCAGGCCTGAGTTGTAGTATGATGTGGACTGAATAAACTCTGTATCTAGGTCTTGTGCCTTATGGCGTATGGTTCAACACATTCCCTCGCTTGGACCGAGTCGACGATCTGGTCGAGTGCTTTCGCACAAGTTTCCAGCATCGCTTCAGCGATTTTGAATACCGACGACGGAATCGGTTCCGAGGGCGACGTCTGTTCCGTCATCTCCGAGGAAAGACTGCGAGAAGTCGCTGGAGATATTTACCGTCTGAATCGTCTACGTTTACCCTGTTTACCTTGTTTACCTGGCACCCAGACCCATATGACACGCTCCAGCGACTTCATACAGCCCAGCTTAGAATTAGCATTTTATTTGCCTAATTGGTCAAACAGTTGTGTGTGTGTGCCAGCTAGTCATTGTGTCGCACTGAGCCAGCCTGCCCATTTAAATGCCAGCCAGCATAAAGGTCCGTATCGAGTGCTCGAGCAAGATGTCGCACACAGCTTGCTCAGGGTGGGGACTGGAGCTAGTAGTGTCGAACGTGCGACCGATCCGATGAGAAGCTTCGCCAGTCTGTCCAGGGATCCGCATGACTGGTCGCGAGTTTCCAGCTGGCCGAGCCAGGAGGAGTATCGTCCAGCGCATTGTGTCATTGGCGGGGGAGGGGAGAATCCCCCGAATTTGATGTCGGGATTAATCGGGAGGACCATTGTTCAGTCCCAACCGGTCATGACTGATGGTGCGGAGGTTCGTCGCCACGTACACACGGACGAGAGAGAGTTCCTCTGGAGACAAAGAGACCTGGCACTGGAGCGACACCAGAGGTTCTTCGGGACGGAGGGCAGCGGTAACGGGACCTTCTCCTCTTCTCGTTCCATAGGCGAGATGGTCTCTGAGCATCTGAACCGTCTGTGCTCTCAGCGAAGTCTGGTGCGTTTCTACAAGGAACTGCACTCCCAGTACGTGTTTGAGCTGTACCTCTGGCTCTACGTCAGAGTCTGCGTGGACAGGAAGATGCAGCGAGTACAGAGGAAGCTGGAGTCCATCGGAAGGATCCTGGGACGTCCCGTGGACGCGGTTCTCATCGCCACCGTCACCAGCTTCGTCCAGAAGGTGGTCGTCAAGCAGAAGCAGACGGTCGACTCGGCAGCCGTCCTGCTGGGGCAGGCAGAGGGAAGGGAGGTCACTCCGCTGATGGCTTCACGCCTGAGAGACCTGGCAGTGAGCACCAACGTACAGTTGGACAGCAAGCGGCTGCTGAAGAGGTTCTGTCGCGAGGTTGGCGTTCTGGCGAGAAAGACCCTGCTAGAGTACCAGAACCGACTACTGGCTGAGATATCGAGGTAGTCTGCTGCCCAGAACTTGCGATTGTCTGTCGGATTTTGCCGTTTCCCTGGATAACCTGTTTGAATTGATAGCTCAATGTCTTTTATTTTATACCTTGCAACATATACATCCATAGTTAATTGAATCACAAATGTTTTGTTGTTTTTATGATGGAGCTTTCGGTGTGGGTTGAAAATATTTCAGCCATATTTGTTTTCATTTCATTTTCAGCGAGTGACATTTTACGATTTAGAAATATTAGCTTTATTTTCATTTTCAGCAAGTAACACATCATGATGTACGGTATTTATTCATATTTTTTGTTTTGTTTACTTCAGTCCTGGGACTCGCCGGAGAACTGCTCGTAACAGCGCGCGCCAATCGGATTCCCCGGAGCGACGAGCCTTCCAGCCCCCTGTACTGACAGGGAGACAACTCCATCCAGCAGCAGTACTACCTGGCCAGTCTCCTCAGCACCCCGTCATCATTGACGTCGATCAGGTACGCAACACATCATTTACTACAGGCGTAGATGTAGCAAATACAATTTTCATCTTAATTACGGTAATCAATTTGTTACTTGAATATCAATAGGAAGAATATAAATATACAAAATTCTCCATGATGTAAAATCAGTAATTTCCCCATAAGCCACTCTTCTATGGGTTATTGTTATTATTTAATGATAAGTATGTTGAAAAATCTACAAGAAAAGACACCCAACCCAAATATCAAATGTACGTTTATTTTCAAAAATCATGTAAATAATTCATGACAGGGTGTTTGACATTGGATGTATGATGTCGCCCAATGATAACTCAGCCGGAATAAAGGGGAACGTGCCTCTTCCCCATTCCACTCCATTAGACTTCAATCAAGACGTGAATAATTAATCATCTGTCTCATTTCTCCCTGCATAATTAAAGGTCTACTACCACAGGTGTGGACTATGCCTATGGTACACGTTCCGTCTCGTTTCTTAATTCCACCGGCATTCTTTTTCTTCGCAGGTTCAAGTTTCCGCCCCTGTAACCATGACGCCCTACGGCATCCCGGTGTGCACTGGCCCGCACCACATCCCGGTGTGCAGTGCGGCGCACATGCAGATGTGCAACACACAGCCCACGTGGTCCATTCCGGCGTGCACCGTACAGCTGCCGGCGTGCAGCATCCAGCACATTCCGGCGTGCAGCCTGCAGCAGATGCCTGTGGGCCACTCCATACCCCCCCTGCTGCACCACACCCACCACCATGTGGGGGTGCCGCACCCGCTGTCCCACCACCCTGGCCTGGCGCCCGGTCACCACCATCAGTTCCAACACATGCCCCAACCCCACCTTAGAGTAAGTCTAGCATGTCTTTGTCTGTTGGTGTCTTGCTGATGTGTAGCTTTAAAAATAATTGAATATTTAATAAGTATTTTGTACTGTTGGATATATATGGCATAGAAACACTGTTTTATTTAATCATTTGTTATTTTCTATTTTGTTCTTATTTTATTTTAATTTATTTTTTAAATACATTTTTTTAAAGGATTGTATTATATGCTCTGATACATCTTTTCCTTTCCTTGTTGTTGACTTCTTTGACATGAATAATAGTTCTTATTTTTTGCTCATGGGTGAAATATTCCCCGCAGTGACATTAAAACTCCATAATCACTCACTCGCTAATTATTTTTGCCACTTTTATTAATTGGAAATTATATACAATTATTTGTTAATTAAAAAATATTCATGTCTCGTAAAGCTGGTTATATATGTATTTGTGCAACTTTTTCAGGAAGACGAAGTTCCAATAATTACGGAACACCGGCCCCACTATCCGCTACCCCCCAGTATTCACCATGGGGCCGCCCTCAACCCCTCACCCCCTATCCTACTACAGGAACCAGCTGTGCACCCCTCTCCACATGATTTATACATGGTAGGTACCCTGTCTGAGCTAAACTATACTCACTCTTCTGTGTCAATTTACACTTAATTGTATCATACTATAACGGGAATATTGGGCCTCGAGATTACGAAACTTTTGTTTTAGTACAAACTCGTACCCATCTCGGGGTTTCATTAAAAAAAAAATCATCATATCAAATTTGAGCTTGAGCATGAAATTGAAATGTCTTGTTATCACTAGCAAGAAGGTTAAACACTAAATACATTTATGCATCCATCACCGATCTTTCTCCCGAACATTAAAACACTATGCTTGTTATTGACAGGGTCCATATCAGCGGTACTACGCGAGGCGCGCTGCCGGGCGCAGTCGATTACGAGGGTCTCTACCTCCGCCTCCTCCCCCTTACCCAGGATTCCTTCTACACTTCCTGTGAGTATACTTGTAGACATGTGGTGTGTTAACTGTAGACATGTGGTGTGGTAACTGTAGACATGTGGTGTGTTAACTGAGGTTGAGCGCCACAGCCATTTTACTTTTAACATCTATTCCCGCTGATCCGTAAACCAACAAATTCAATCAATAAGATCTTAAATTCAATTTGAATTCAATCTAACGTAACATATATACTAAATGCTGTCAAATGTTGTTGCCTTTTCTGAGCAAGGGGAGATAATGATATTTATATACATATACTGTATGGTGTGTTTTTTTAATTTGGAAGACTAAACATTTGTACTAGTATTTGGATCAAAGTTTCTCTATAATTGTCAAAGCATAATGTCCACCATACTAGCCATGATAATTTTTAATAAATATATTTATTTTTACATTTTTATTATTTTTTGTATTCCTCAAATTTCAGAGCAATGTTAGGCAACCCGCCCATGCCTCCCTATGGCAGAGACCCCCCTGATGAGGCTACGGAAGAGAACTACGAGGTAGGTGTACGTGTATATTTTGGTTTTCTTCTTTAATTCCTGATTTCTTACGTTTTCATTTACTATCATTATCAACACATTTTCATATTTTGTATTAACTAAAATTCTGATGGTCACTTCTCATATTAAGTCGCATATGGGTGAAATATTCCCACTGCGACAAAAAAACACTAATTCAATCTTTAATTTAAAACCAACAACAACAAAAAATTTAAAAAACATTATTATTACTTTTCCAAAGGTGACGGGTCTGAATTAATTTTAACCTGGCGGATTTGTTTATATTTTTGTGTTTTCTTTGCAGGCTCTATTGAGTTTAGCGGAACGTCTCGGCGAGGCAAAGCCGCGTGGGCTGTCGAAGGCAGATATCAAGCAGCTGCCGACGTATTACTTCAACTCGGAGACGCCACGGACTGACCTAGACCAGACGTCCTGCGTGGTGTGCATGTGTGACTTCGAGAGTCGGCAGTTGCTGAGGGTGCTACCCTGTGGACATGAGTTCCACACCAAGTGTGTCGACAAGTGGCTCAAGGTTAGTTGTCTCCCTTGCCAGCTTGCCATATTGATGTTAATTTTATAGTAAATAAATTATTATTCTTGTAATTTTGATTTGATTTATTTACTCCATTAACTTTTGTTTTGTTTAATTGTGTTTTATTCATAGATCGATTTATTATATTGTATACATTTTTATATTTACTCTTTTTCTCTTAGTTATTGGTGCATATGAAAAAAAATCTGTTTATTAAATTTCAATAAATCTGTAATTTTATTTGCTTCAGTTTGCTTATGGTTCTATTTCTATTTTTACAGACCAATCGTACGTGCCCCATCTGCAGAGCAGATGCTACGGATTTGTCTGGGAATCACTCTGATTAAATAAAACAGGACTGACTTTGGTGCAGAAAGAAAGGGGAAAACATTGGCAATGTGCCGTGGACTAATTCGTGCAACTTTGAGCATAACGCAGAACGTGTGAATTTGTACATAGCCACACTCCTTGTATCTCCTGTCGTCTATGGCCACATCTGACCTCATCGTATCACACCGGCTGTACATAGCTTCTGCTTGGTCGTAGATAGCCGCCAGTCATGGAAGAGCTCAGCATGGAAACTCCTCCCACAAGAAACTTGATTGACAGCTTGTCAATTCTGGTGCATGTTTCATCATGGACAGACAAATTGAGACAACAACAACAATCAATGTTGGTGGGACGAAAAACGGGTGCCAAGAATATTTTGCATTTAATCATCCTTGACTGACAGCTATGAAGAGTTGGACAGCAGGAATAAACATAATTGGCAAGCGCATGATATGCAAGCACATGCCAAACGAACATGTCTTTTTTTTTTGTGCGTCTGTCAGACGTGTTGTGCAACAGATACATGCCTCGTTGAATGTAATTTGCAAAAAATAACTTTCTACGATTTTTGCTTATGGACAGTTTATACAACTGCAAACGAGCATACGATAAGTGAAACTTTGACTTTTTACGTCGAGGCAAAAATGTAAGTTTGGATGACAAGTTTGGACATTTGTGTCCATTGAAAAGGACAACACGGATGACGATTGGTCAAGTTTATATGTGGTGAAATGATCACCCCTCCACTCTCCGTGTTGCATATGTAGGTGCAGAGTGTGTGTTGATGTCGCTCAAAACGTTTTTGTTTTCCATGTAGAACTTGCACTGTGTAATTTGGCCAGTTATTATCCATGTATGCAAGAATAATAATAATTATATAAACACATTTCCACCCCCACACACCACCCCCACCCCACCCCACCCCACCCCAAATATCAAGATCCCACCCACTCATAGTATTGTCTTATATGGTAGTATTTCAGCATCCATCACGCTCAAAGGAAATACATTCATCCCCAGTTTAAACTTACATAATATATGTCATTTCTGTCAGTTGCTGACTCTCGTATATCGATCATAACTGTAATTTTAATATGTGGTATGTACCTACGCAATAATTATGTCAAATGATTAGAGAGAAAATGACACTGATTTTATATAAATAATCATGATGCTCTTAAGGTAAACAAATAAAATGTTCATTATATTGTAAAAGAAAATTATATAATTTGTTAATTTGATGGCATTTCACTTTATCCAGGCCAATTTTAATTGTATGCTTCTCGTCAATTTCATGTGTATTTCCCTGCTATCGTACATGTCAGTGGGGACCAGTGTTCGAAATTTCTGACGCCGGATAATTTTTACAGAATGGAAAGTTTTGTCTATTTCATCGCTCGGCACCTTTAAGTTTCTGGTCTGGTAAATTTTCCAACAATATTTCGAACACTGGTTGAATATACATTTCCAGCATGGTTGTGGATAGTCTTAACACATTGTCTCTATGTTCACAGATAAAATGCAAGAACATCCGATAAAGCGGAATCAGGTTTATGTTACAGTCAATGTGTAAAATCAGGCAATGTGTAAAATGCCTGAAATTTTCAGGGTATTTTAATTTAGATTCAATGTTTTAAATGCCTGAAATTAAAAAGTGACTGCATTTATTTGAAATATTGACTGGCATGAGTTTGAAAGAAAATGAAGATAATGCATTAATTTGTATATGTATTCACACAATTTTATGTGAAAACATATACAAGTGTATGCAATTCTGTGTGAATGCCTATAAATAATCTTCATTTTCAGGCCTTAAACTTATTCCAGTCAATGAGCCAAATAAATGTAGTCAGTTTTTCCATTTCAGGCATTAATGAAATTGAAATTTGAGTCATTTTACACATTGGTATAATTTTACATATTGACTGAACCATATACACATACCACGCGTTCTTTAATTTTTCCTGGGAACATTCGGGTTATGGGTTTTTAAACCATAATTGCCTTATAAGCCCTGTCAAATTAAGAAGTATTGTAAAAAAATATATATATATATCGTCTGTATAAACGGATTTCGTGATTTTTATACTTATGAAAAATTGTTTCTTTCTAGAATAATACTTTTTGCATAATTTTACTGCACGTGCACTTAATACTGAGTGAGACACCTGCTATCTCAGCTGGTACATAATAAAATACAAGATTCCTTGTCCCTGATATACTAAAATACAATATTCCTTATTCCTGACTTAATAATGTACAAGATTCAATGGCCCGGTTGTATGAAAAAGTGTTAACTGCATTGACTTTCAATGCTAATGTAATGTAGTTTCATACAACCGGGCCCTGATCTGTTCATGATTGATAACTAATCATTTGTAATTATTGTAATTTATAGATATTGTCTCTAATCCTAAATTTAAGTCCTATTAAGTTTACCAGTACAAAGAAAAAAATATATGTAGACTATTTTTGATAGTTTTTATTAAGATATGACGTAAAATGAGTCCGTATAAAATGTGAAATGTAATTTAATATTGTAATACACTATGGTAGTTTTGACTTGTTGAAATTTAACAAAATGTATTTATTAAAATATTTTTAATCAGTAGAAAATGTGGGTTATGGTCCGTATTCTAGTACACAAGTGGGTTTTTAAAAAAATGATATTACTACTTTCATGTTGTTATGCAAGTCAATATTCCTCTTTTTTTTTTCTTTTTCTTTTTTTTTGACATCATGCACCCATACCTTTTTTTTTCTTCTCACTTCTCCGCACATTGGACATGTTTTGCAGTGCGTTGCAAGAGACTTGATGTTGTTTATGTCGGATCATTAATAATGCTCTGTTCCGAAAATGGAATGTTAGTGCATTATGGACGACAACCAGTTTGCAAAACTGATAATATTTAATTTTTTTTGTTTGTTGCAAAACTGGATTTGGCAGAGTTTGCAATGGAGGATGTCTGAAATCACACACAAGAAAACCGCACTATAATTTTATTTCTCTTCTATCGTTTCTGTACTATAAACAATTCAGATGTCTCTTTATCAGGGTAAAAATCTTCCTATTTTTTTCTCTTCTTTTTTTGTTGTTGTTGACAAAGACACCTCCATGCATCTCTGGAGTTTATCTACCTCTGCTTGCTTCAATCTTATACAAAATGCCTTTTTCTTGAATATAAAATTCCAAATGTTGTGCGCTTCGTGATTGTCTCAGATTATGAAATTATTCTTTGTAAGGAAATTGGAACATTGTTTTGGGGTATATATATATATATATATACATAAATAAATATATATATATACATGTATGTAAAGTGAGAACCACAGGATGCAAATCACTTTCAAAGTGTACCTTTCAAAAATATATGGCAATAAACCATAGTTAAACAAATTGATTTCTTTGTGTGATTATTGTTCAAATATAGTTAAAACAAATGCATTATTTTCAGATCAAACCGTGCTAGACCACAATACAGGTCAACCATCTGTGATAGTATGCCTTTAAATTCGGAAGAGAAATATCTTCATCCTAATTACATCATTAGGAACCACGTTGATATAAACTTACACAATGTTATCCGTTCGGTCAGGTGGTCGATCTGCTAGCTTTCTATGTTTGTGCTCAAAACACCTACATTTGTTAAAGCTTTTATAATACTGTTATACCTATATTTTCAGACATATATTTGGCAAATACATGTACAAGGAAAATTTCCGTTGTTGAAGCAGTTTTTACAGAAAGTACACCTAAAGCCTTGTACTATAGTAATAATATATTGTTAACGATTTCCAGACTACCTACTTGTCTTCCTCAAGGTGAACAAATTACAGACAAGCAATATTGCATCCTTTGAATAGTTTATTCCGCTTTATTGATATATTCGGGGATAAACATGTCTTATAATAATTATACATATCAGATCTAATTAATAATCTGTGATTGAAATAGCACAGCAGTATGACACAACAGATTTCTATGTAGGCCTATAAGAATAATTACAGATAATGCATTAACACGGTATGAGATCGTGAACGGCTAGCCATATTTCCAGACTGGAAGTAAACGATTTATACCACGAGAAGTAAGTTTGTTTATTTCCATCAGTGTAGCATTTTAACATACTGTGATTAAAGTAGAGGGTGTTAGATTATA
>JAUTBV010128548.1:0-12376 GCA_032361325.1 Lepetodrilus fucensis | reverse complement strand
CAATAGTTATCGATTGTTAAGATTGCTATCGATAGATTGCTATCGGGACACACACTATCGCAATAGGTCGACTTATCCACTTATCGTTACACCCATACTGACAACACAGGTTACATTCCATCTATATTTCCTATGGACAGATTCAAATGCTAATCTAAATCTAGACTTTCTATATTTTCTCCCCACTTGTTCATGATGAGTGTAGAGTACTTGAAGTATTTAAATTGCAAAATTAAGAAACACAATTAAGAGAGAAAAGAAAACAAAAACAAAAAAGAAAATAAGAAGAAAGTATTAAATTGCTATTTTCCAAATGTTAATGTTGTTTTTTCCAGTCAAATAATATTTGACCTGCTATTTCAGGCTTGCAGAACAATGTCAATGTTTCCGGCGGACGAGAGAGTAATGACACGGGTAAGGCTTATGACCCGATTCCTGTTCACTACAGACAACTAACAGCTGTGAATAATGACATACTGTAGTTAAAGTGGCAAGATTATCGTTGTAATATTACATCATTCTTAAATTTTTTGTTATGTTGTTTTGCATTATATTGTAATTGCATTATAAGTAGAGAAAAATATGCGAAAAGAATCTATTTTAATATGGTGCTGTGTTGCCAAGAACAACATTCCCCTTGCTGACATTTTATTGTGAAAACAAATGGATTATGGAAATTTAAGTGCTTTCTATCAGTAAGTCAGAGGTAATCTACCACATAATAGATGTACTAGCTCAACATTCTTTTAGCCTTCACTGCTGACGATACAAACCTTTTATATGAGTATGGTCAGAGGAAGCATACCCATATAAAAAGTATCTTATGTTCAGCAGATAAAGTAAGAGGACAATTAAACTGGCTAGGGATGTTCACGCATTTCATGTCAAACTAATAGTAATAGGGGCAGGTGGTAGTGCAGTGGTAGAACGTTGGACTTCGGAGCCAAAGGTTCCAGGTTCAAATCCTGCCCCGGTCAATGTTCGCGAAAGTTATCTTTCTGACGCGATATTGATAGGATGCACTGTCTGTAGAGTGGCAATGAAGTTATCATCCTTGGTCTTGTCAGTACCATCCAGTGCTTGCAGGTTTACTGCAACATTCAGCGCTATAACAGGGGTATAAATTACGCCTGCCCTCAGGCCAAGGCACTTAAAACTACTGTCAGGCACACTAACTTCATTTCTGGCGTGCCAGTTTGGCCCACTTGATTTTCAATAGTCTATTATTTTTTTGTTTTGAAACTTCTATTAACAATAAACATAAATCAAAGTTTATAACACATACATACATATACATAATCTCGCACACCTCACATTACCACTTTGAAAAGTTCGAGCAATATTTTTGTTATTACAATTTTAAATTTTCATTAAAATTAAGGGCCTTTAGATGTTTATAGGAGGGCACTCTAGTTTCCAGATTAGAGTGCCCTCCTGGCTATCTGGAAATGTACACTTATTTCTACCCCTGTACATGTTAATATTTGATTCAGGTGAAGCTGACGAGGTGTCTGTATGCCCAGCTAATGCACCAGCAGTTCACACCAGACAAGAGAAGTGGATACACAGTGCCAGCAACAGCCAATCCAAACTTTGTGCCACATGACCTTGGTGCTAAACTGGTAAATATTTGTTTCCGAATGTTTGCGTTCTTATCGAATGTCAGAGCATCTGAAGGTCCTGAGTTCTGACCCACCCTTTGGACCCAGTTTACAATTTTTACAATACAACTTTGATGGATCTGCTGTCTGTACTGTCGTCGCAAATGGGTGAAAGATTCCTGCAGCGACGTTAAACTCACTCACTGTCTGTACTGTCCCTATAGTGTAGTTGTCATCCCCTGCTTCATCAGTAGCAGCCAGTAATCGTCACCTATGGGTGAGATATTCCTGCTGCGGCGTAAAACATTACTTCAATCAACAGTAATCACTGGTTTTATTAGGTTAGAAGTCACAAACTACATTTTTTAAGGTATCTAAATGACGTCTGTTTGCGCTGTTGCTATGTCAAGACGACATCTCGGATGTGGTTTTCTTTATTTCTCGATGAAGGGTACGTTATACTGACAATCAGACTGACCCTCCCCCGACTGACAATCAGACCCCCCAGACTGACAATCAGACTGACCACCCAGACTGACCCCCCAGACTGACCACCCAGACTGACCCCCCAGACTGACAATCAGACTGACCCCCCAGACTGACAATCAGACTGACCACCCAGACTGACCACCCAGACTGACCCCTGTTGCTCTCCTCTGTCCAGGCCCATGGGTTTGAGATCCTGTGCAGCAAGTGTTCCAGTGGTCAGCGTGTGGGGATGAACGGCCACTCTGGTCAGACTGACCGCGATGTCCGGTGGCAGCGTTACCTCAAGTCTCTCACCATGAGTGGCTACTTCAGGGTAGGTCTGCAATCTGTGGCAGCATAACAAACATTTGTCTCTCATTTAGGCCACAGTTAGTCCATTCCCTTGTTTACTGATCCGCCAACCTGATTTTTTCCATTTTTGACAATAAAAATTATATTCCACCGACAATGTGCCAATCGATATAAAATTATGATAATAAATGGTGATGGAACAAACCATCATTGAACATAAACAAGGAGGAAGTTGACACAAAGTCAAAGACATTTAGTTGGTTCCTGGTATATTATGTATAACAAAAGTCTTGTGCCTGGAGCTAGTGTGGGTGTTGATGAGAGTGTTGTTCTACTATACAGGATGAGGTGGAGGGCTCTAAGGTGTACAGTCAGCTGATGGAGGAAGCTCGCAAGTTCTACATGGAACATCTCAAGATGAGCAATAGGTCAGACCCGATAACCACTGGCATTTTGAGCAATCTCTGTTGCAAGCTATATCTTAATTTTTTTTAAGAATGATGTCACAAATGGGTGATGTTAAACTCCATAATCATTCATTTGTGTGTGGGGGGCGGGGGGAAATGAATGTAAAATTATTGTAAAATGCTGTTATTTATTTAGTAAAATTTATTGCTTACATATTTATTCTGAACAGTGCACACATTGTGTTATTTCAGCAATTCATTCCGGAATGGCCCTGGAGAGGAGGTGGTAGATTTGATT
Organism: Lepetodrilus fucensis; assembly: GCA_032361325.1. Classification (NCBI taxonomy): domain Eukaryota; kingdom Metazoa; phylum Mollusca; class Gastropoda; order Lepetellida; family Lepetodrilidae; genus Lepetodrilus; species Lepetodrilus fucensis. The sequence continues at coordinate 9,290 of JAUTBV010128548.1, read as the reverse complement.
GGAAGTACGACGTACGACCTTGCAAGTCTACGGAAATTGGAGCAGTCACTGCCACAACCTGATGGTACTGGTTGTATAATCCTTTAAAATCTTACAAATCTGATGTCAAACCTTTCACCATGAACTGTAATAATGTTTAGCCTTCATTGCTACGGATGTTGCATGTTTCCTTCTGCCCTAAATTTACTAGCTCAGATATAAGTGTAAGAATCTTGAACGCAGCTCTAAACTCCAATTTATATACAAAATTAAACAAATTATAAATTAATTTATTAACTTGTTTTGAACACTGATATTATATATAGAATTATATTATATTTAGAATTTACTGATCCTGTCTTCCTAAGCCTTAATTTCTTTCTGCGGCCGGATTAATCTAAATGACTGCAAATGCAAGGGCATTTCTCATTGCCTGTAGCACTGAGAGGGTTAAATGACTGTTTCTTGCGTCTAGATGATGACTGGCTGAATCTGAGCCCAGATGTCCTGGAGAAGATGCTGCAGACGGCGTCTGGTGCCACAGACACGGACACATTCGACATGAGCAAGGTGGCAGACTCCATGAAGGAGTTCGTAGGTCACGTGTCTGGAGTAGAAGGTGCAGAGTTTCCTCAGTAAGTACACTTCTGGCATTTCTGACCCTACCTCCTTGACATATTTCCTTGACATATTTCCTTGACATATTTCCTTGACCTACCTCCTTGACATACTTGCTTGACCTACCTCCCTTGACCTACCTCCTTGACATACTTCCTTGACATACTTCCTTGACCCACCTCCTTGACATACTTCCTTGACATACTTCCTTGACCCACCTCCTTGATATACTTCCTTGACATACTTACTTGACCCACCTCCTTGACCCACCTCCTTGACATACTTCCTTGACATACTTCCTTGACATACTTCCTTGACCCACCTCCTTGACATACTTCCTTGACTTCATTGAAAACTGATTTTGCTGTCAACAGTGTTGTTCTCCTTCTTTCACTGACTTCATTAGCTTTTCATTATTTTACATTTGATAATTTTACAGTGAATCTGAGGAAGGTGAAATACAGTTTGAGAGCACAGGTTTCATTCATGCTATGCAGAAGATGTTTGGTGAGTGTTGCCTTCAAATGCTTTTGCTATTAATAATAATAATAATAATAATAATAATAACAGTGTATAAAACTCCAGCAATTTCACTGCCAGACATGAGGACTGGTAAGTCTGAGAAGTTACCCGTCCTCATACATGTTGGCCAGTAATTGATGATATACGTCTTGAAAAACAAACAAAAAGTAACACAACATACAGGCGTGCAAGGTTAAAACGTTATCAGTCCTCGCTGAAAATAACCCGTTGCGGGCATGCAGACAGGCTCTATTTCGAACACTGATAATAATAATAATAATAATTGATAATAATGTGTATTTACATCCTGCCAACTTCCATACACTTAAATTCCATTATGATGCAGTACAATCATGACAATAGTACATTATATATATTTTTTATCAAACATGAAACTTTGGTGAATTTAACAAATTGCTTGCCAACATTTACAATGTAGCTAGTAAATGCTGTGTAACTAATGAATTCAGTACACCAAAATCATTTAGAATAATAGATTATATATTTTAGGAAAATAAATATTTTTGTATCTTTACAGAATTCAACGATGACGATGATGCCTCCAGTTCTGATATGAGTGAGTATGACTGGGATGACAGTGACGAAGAGCTCGGTCTGTCCACCAGGAAACCTCCATCCAAGCAATCTGCCAAGAAATCATCAAGTAAGCGAGACCCCAAAATAAAACATGTGATGGAGATGATGGACAGAGAGCTTGCACAGACCAATGTTGGCAAGAGTTTTGAGGTATGTACTACAGCAGCATACATAGCTCCTTTCCTGCTCAGCATGCTGATAACCTGTTGTTAATAGAACACACAGATTGGCACTGTTTTATTGCTTTTATACAGAGATGTTGAGAAACTAACAATTGTTAGACAGCAATTATATACACCAGGCCCCCGTTTCACGATGGCCTCCTAAAGTGACAAACTGGGTGATAACTTTAGGAGCTCCTAACTTTAGGAGGCCGTCGTGAAATGGGGGCTTCGTCCCCGTTTCACAACAACCTCCTAAACATAGGAGCTCCTAAAGTTATAACCCAGTTTGTCACCTCCTAAGTTAGATGCCGATTTAATAAGGGATATGACTTGTGACATGGTTGTGAAAACACTTTAGGAGGTGATAACTCGGATTAGGAGTTCCTAACTAGTTAGGACAGTCTCCTAAAAGTTATGACCCAGTTTATCACCTCCTAAGAATGAAAAATACTTGTGATGTCACTGTGAAACACTTGTTATGAGGTGATAACCTTTAGGACTGGTTTAGGACCTCCTTAATTATTTTTAAATGAAATCTATATTTTTAGACATTTAGACTTAAATTAAAATTTGTAACGGACTGGATAACCGACTCGCATTTTTATCGCGATTATGTTGCGGTCAAACGAGACTACAATAGTCAGTTTGCGGTTTAAACTTTTAAAAGAAGTGACACCCGATGCTAATTGGGAGGTTGATCTTCAGTCATTGTTTATTGTAGAATCTATGCATACACACTATTTTATAACAGCAGTTTCTAACCATGATCAAAGCATCGCTTTGCTATGCTTTAGTGGGAATGTAAACAGCAGGTATGACGTCATATGCATTGTGACGCATCTGCATTATTGTGACGTTGTAACAATTTACCCTCAGAAGAGCAGAAACATAAAAGTGAGAAATATGCGTGCCGCTACATCGTCATATGAAAATTAACAGAATTTGGTTATCCAGTCCCTTAGAATCTATGTTTATATTGCTTTTTACATTATGACCAGAATACGCATAGTTCTACTTTCACTTTCTATATTCTTCCATTTCAGACTGGAGACAGATACAAACCTAAACGTCCCATGCAGCCTCCCCCACCTGCTCCTAGACCATCACCAGCTCACACCTCGCGACCCACCAGTCAGCCTCCATCTCTTCCTCCCCGACCTTCACCTTCACACACGGCCCAACCTTCACCTTCACAAACGGCCCAACCTTCACCTCCACCGCGACCATCCAGACGGCCAACAAATCGACCCCCACCGAGACCCAACATCACACCAACTTCCAGCCCAAAGAAGCTGCCAAAAAGTATCGACGAGGAAGACGACGAATTCGTGCCCGTGAACATCAACCTGAACATCGTGAAGAACACTCTGGAGTCGTACAGCGCCCAGCAGGGTCTGCCCGGCCCAGCATCCAACATCCTACACAGCATGGGCGTACGACTGCCCAGCAATACCGATGCAATGTAACTGGACACGTGCTCTCGACTGTCTTTGGACTCCTGAGGACAATTTATCTCCATAGTCTCCTCCCTGTGGCTGTGCCGTCATTGAGAAAGTGATCTCGTACCAGATCTGAATCTGCTGTGTCTACACAGTGAATCGTGTCGTGATCTGAGTGAATCAATGTATACACTACAAGGCTAGATTGGTTTCCTTAACATTATGCAGATATTGTCTCGTAATTTGTGAAAAAGTATTTGATGACAGATTTTATGAAACATAATTATTAAATGTTGTAGTTAAAAAAAAACAATTCATATAAACTAAGTTGCATGTTGACAATTAAGAATATTTTATCAATATGATCACACACAGAAAGAATAAATTGAAAATTGAGGGATTGTGGATTAATTTATTAGGAATGGTATAAAGATTACATAAATAAATGGTCATGGAAATGCTGTGTCAGTCTACTGTCTAGATGACTTTCCCTACATCCATAAGTATCATCTTCATCTTAAGATGCTGAGAGTATAAAATATTCTTTGTATATACATATGATAGTCAACTGACTTTGAAATCTTGTATCTTTAAAATCCATTGAATATTATTTTAATGCAGCAATAGGCAATTCTTTTGTGAATGGAAATGAAACATATGTAGTGAGCCATGACTGACAATTTGGAAGAATGAGGAGACAATGGTTTAAAAAACAGTAAGACATTTCTTCTTTGTTTCTCCATTCATTCCGAAGTTTGTCTATATGACCTAGACCCATGATAATGTATATGATGCTTGTATGTTGTATATATAATAATGGTAATACTCACTGTATATTTGAGTTGATGTTTTTATACATGTACATATTTTGACATCAGGGCCAAAAGTGCATAGTATACTGCAAGAATTCTTTATAGTGCAGTAATTAGAAGTTTGTTTGTTTACATGCAGGCTAGATTTTGATGAGATGTGTCAAATACTTTGCCTCAAGCTCTCATTCTTGCTTAATGTCGTGTTTATGCATCGTGTAAAACTTATTCACTTAGTGAAGTTTGAAGAATTGCTTGCAGCACAATGTAAACCAATCCACAATGCAGTTGTATAGTCTTGCACCATGAATATGACAGTTTAAAAGTAGGAATGTTGTTTAAAATGTCAAAATTATAGTATGAGAAACACATTTCTATTTTATTGTGGGGGAAAATGAGAATGTTCTTGTGCATTTGACACCCAGTTGCTTTTCTAAGCAATCTTAACAAACAAGCAAACAAATAAAAAAACAAAAATGTAATTCGTATTTTACAACTTCACTGTTCATAATATTATATCCTTCAGTCATCAGTGACAGTACGTATGTCATGAATGTCAAAGAACTCAGTATACTGTCATTAACCATTTTGTCTCTGTAAAGCTCCATTTCAGAGTACATTTTTATATGTTTAATCCAAAGGACTCGAGGCTGAGTTGATATTTCACACCATGTTTGCCAATCAATCATATTTAACCATGAGAACATGAAACTCATTTGTATAACAATCAAAATTGAATTTTATAGTGTTCTCAAAATACTTTCATAATGTTTTGATTCAGTGTTTTTACTGTTTTGCAAGTATTGTTGTAAATTGTGCCATATACTAGTATGCTCAAAACTGATTCTAGACAGTATTTGGACTTAGTCCGCAGTATTTGTTAGTGCTTTGGTGCAATTTGTCTTTATGGTACTGACGTTAATGTTTGGTATTCAATTGATGACAAGTTTCTGCGTAAACTGTCTGTTTGACGGATGTTGTATTTCATGTTGTCTGCAATGTTACATGAGAAACAGTGCTAATAGTTCAGTAGTATTACTTTGCCAATGCATAGTCTTGAACACATGTTCTTGTCCCATTTTCTTAATTGTTGTCCAGTAACGTTTGAACTTGTTTTAGATTTTTCTGTTCTGCACAAAAATCTGAAATTTGTCAGCAAATTGACTCAAGGTGATATCAAAGCAAAATGTTCGGCCACAATAATATTTTGTATAAACTTTGAGTAATAACTATTGTGTTCTTTGTATTTCATGTGATGTTTTGTGCGTATTATACAATAATTATGTTGCATCTGATGCTGATTTCTCTGGCTAATTAATAGATAACTATGCATTTATGGAATTTATTGTGTGATCTGAACAGTGTTGTATTTGAGACATGTTGTGCTTGTACATATTTCATGAGTTAGTGTTGTGAATGTCCATCTGAACCATTACATTTAATATTTGTAAATTTTTCCCAAATGGTAAGACTAGATCTATGAATGCTTTCAAGGAACATGTGTTGTGTATATATCGGAATGAACACCAATGAACAATTTACATTCATCTTGCAAACAAGCATACTGACATATTTAATTATATATGAGAAAAATAATAGTTCACGTTGTATCAAAGGTTCACCACATATGGGTGAAATATTCCCACAGTGACAAAAAGGAATAAGTCAATAAATGTATCAATTTCTACCCTTTGAAGACACCTGGGGGGTGTTAAAAGATGCAAGCGGCTTACAAAACTAGGCACTGTCTCTGGTGTCGCATGAACCGTAGATGGGACATGGAACCAGTTTAGCTAATCGGCTTACTCAGCCCTTGTGTCTTTGAATGCGCCCCTGCATTGATGATGAGAAAATTCCATACTGTAGGAATTCCATTTATCCCTGTTCATCTAAAATCCATATTAGTTTTACATTATATTGAGCAATTTCTGAAATGGGATCATATTTCTTACAATCACTGCAGTACGTCTGAGCAAGCTGTCATAAAGTTGTCACATCAACTGAAAGAGCAGCAGTCTGTGAGAAGGTTTAGTACGAGAGCGCTATTGACATATGGTCTTAGTGGATACAAGTTTCATTGTACCTTTTCGGCAACTCTGGATAAAGTGGAAATTCCTTTCTATCCACAAAATAAAAGGTATTTATGAAAATAACAAACATAAAAACGGGATCCCTGCCTAAGTCGCCAGTTTATCCCATTCCCTGGTACATGAAGGTGTCTTATAGCGAGGGCTCACTGTATCCTGTGTTACATGCATACTCTTTATGAAGGCACCCATGCATTTTTGTAAACAGTTTGCATGTCAAAATGTCGTCGCCTATGGGTGAGCTATTCCCGCTGCGATGTAAAACATTAATTCAATCAATTAGGTCAAAATATTATGTCAAAACTAGCATAAAATTACAACATTCATCTTCCAAAGTTCAATCTCATACAAATATAAATTCATTGTATAATTTTTCTTTTTCTTTTACAAATAATGCTCTCAATATTGTTCATGGATTGTTTTATATCAATTTGAATGCCTACCATTTCTAAAGTATACAAATATATACACATGTGTACACAATATTACAAAGTGCATACATACAATTTATAGCATTATAGAAATGTATGTGCATAATTATCTTAATCAAATATACTACATCAATGCTGATATATAATATCAATATCAGTGTTATGTTGGCAGCACTAGTTTAATCAGTTGTCACTGTGCAAGAACAATCATTGTCATAATGTTTGTCATTTTTGAATGAAACTTTTTGGTAGCAATCATACTAAGTGGTGTACTCATGCATGAGACTGAATATTTACGATATTATATATTATGTTATTCAGTCATGTCAGTCATATACAATATATTCATGCATATGTAAACTGTTATTACAATAGCTGTTGATACCATGTAGCCAATACCTACTACTATAATTTGGCATGAAATGCATTGACATCCCTATTTCGTAGATTATCTTGGTAAATACTTTTCTCATTTCATTTGACCTAACCAAAGAAAAGAAATTAAAACTATTGCACCATTAATAAAAAAATGTTCGAAAGAAGGAACGGGTAAAAAGGCTTGATTTGCATGTGCTGATGCTGTTATTCACCTACCCGTACGTGCAAATTCAGCCTATTTTCCAGTTCATTCTTTCGAATGTCGCCCCTCTGCATAAAATAATACTTCGTCAAAATATTTGGTGATCGTTATTTAAACAGAATTTTTATTACTGGTGCAATATTTTTAATTTTTTAATTTTGGTTATGTCAAATGAAATAATGGACTTTTTTGTTTTTCATTCCATCAAGTATTTAATGAGATAATCTACTAAATAGGGGTGTCAATGCATTTCATGCCTAACTATAGCATGTTATCAAGCATGCTAGTCACACTTATTGACATAATTGCTGTTGGCTTTCCTCCCATCATAAACAGATCACCATTTCACTAACATACTGCAGAAAACATCATCAGACCAGTAATGGAAGTTGTGAACTCTACTGTATGATAGCTTTTCTCAAATTCAACTATTTTGTCAAATAATTCTCACTATAACGAGTAAAGGCCTTTTATTATTATGTTGAGTATTGTGAAAGCACAACTACATTTATTACTAAATGCAGTTGCATGTAAGTTACTGTTGTTTTATTAGGAAGTGAACATAACTAAATGTTTGGGAAGAACATTACTTTAAATCTCACCATTCTTGCAATTGATTATACACATTTTTATATTACAATATGTTTGACTGCCTCTTTGCTTGACAACAATCACTGACTTGCTTGCTGACAATTGTATAGTTATCAGCAACAATCTGCTCAAAAATGTGTGAACAGTATTTTTAACAATTTCAGATGAACATGAAACCACATAGTAAGTAATCTTTGGTACAAATGTTAGGAATATTAATGGATGTATATGTATTTACCGGTACTACAATGCCAAAGTGTTTTCATCACACCTGTCCCCAAAGGGTCAGAGCTTATGAAATGATGCAGCATTTGTCAGTATTGATGTGAACTGTAAACTTCCTCTCCAAAACTACTGTTATGAATGGGGTCAAAACCTGGTGTAAATGTGCCATGCTGTGATTTTTTCTAGGCAAGTCATCTGGGCTGCATTCAGGATGCAATACATTCTCTTCATTACAGTAGTGAAGTAGGAAAATAGCAATATTTTGGTTTTCACATATGTGCAGTCCATTCTCTTCATGCTTCCCTACAAAATACTACGTGTTCAAAAGCTGAAGAAGAAAGCAGTGCTATGTAGCACTACTACCAGGTGTGGACTGGCCAGCTTATGTAGTGCCATGTATCACTTCGTAGATACATCATGTATTGCAGCCTGAATGCATACCAGCCTATAGTAATAAACATTTGCTTGTAATAAACGTGATTTCAGTAGGTGAAATAGTTATTACTTTTCCCCCCAGTTTCATATTAATTATTTCATTATTGTACAAAACCAATTACACAGTAAATGGGAGAACCAATAGTCTTGTTTATCAATCTATGCAGTCACAATAAATGTCTGATTAATTATTTAAAATCCATTTTATGATAGATCTGTCATAAATTCCATAATAATATTGGTCTGAAAATTTGCTTTATTTTGTGATAATAAACATGTGATGGTAAACTTGGTTTTCGATATGATTTTCAATGATTTGTCAAAAGTAGTCCATACTTTGGAGATGCTAATTGTTTACAGTTGTTGACAATAAATTTGATGAATACTCATTACAATGTTCTTCATTATTAAAACTTATTTTATTTACATTGTACAAGACTGATTGATCTATTTATTGCATACTTACTGCATGATACATCATCTGAATGCAAACGTTACAATTCACACATGCACATGTTAACCGCGCAGTCTGTTGGATATCTAGCTTTCCAAGATGAACACACCTTTCAATAACTTTCAAAATGCGTAAGTTGATAACACATAGTTCCACACATTTGTAACAATTTCTGTCGTATAAAAAGAACTACCATACCTTCCATGTGTTTCTGTTGAAGTGCACGTAAAATATAATCGGACCATCTAGAATCGCTTAATTTGAACGGCATTTAAACAAGTATTCTCTCTGTCTCATATCTCATCTCTCTCTCTCTCTCTCTCTCTCTCTGTCTCTCTCTCTCTCTCTCTCTCTCTCGC
>JAUTBV010128537.1:0-12377 GCA_032361325.1 Lepetodrilus fucensis | reverse complement strand
TTCGATAAAGTTTGACTAAGCCAAATACAGAAAACTTGGTCAAAATAGGTTGATAATTAAGGTTTTTGTTGTTGACGTAAGTCAATAAAAAAGCTGTTTATAGGATACTGCCTCTGGGGCCGTATATACGAAAGGGTTTAAGTCAGTTTTTGCTATATCTTTGGTCTTCAAAACTGACTTAAACCCTTTGGTTAATACGGCCCCCGGTGTTCATTAATATATACATCTTGTTACTCTATATATTAATACATTTTTTTTGGTATCTAACACAAACAATAAATATATACAATTATTCTAAAGATGACCACATTACAAACAACAGCTGTGATTCGTAGGCTATCATAACACGTAGGCTATTGTCCAATAAGATTTCGGTATTTGTAAGACACACTCATTTTACCTTTATATCACTGAAATACGCGTAGGCCTACACAGTGGAGGCGATATTAACAGTAAGTAAAGCTATACTGACTATATCACCGATTGTGGTTCAGTCGATATACATATAACTTGTCGTTCAGACGATACTATTCTTGCGGTTCAGACGATAATGTGACGAAAACATTGACAGTTCTTTGAAAACTGGCGGCGATTGTTTGTGAAGCTTATCAAGCGAGAGTCATCAAAGTGAAGTTGTGGCATACCTGAACAATGACTCGAGCTGTCCTAGAACTATCAAAGTCGAATATGACCTTCGTGTTTGAAGTAAGATAAATGGAGATTGATACCTGTACGAAAGCATTGTCTGCACTGTTTTATCATGGATCAACAATGTATGCAGAACTTGGGGTATGACAGTATATGCAGCATAACGTATTTGTAATCTGACAACTATGTCATATTTATTAATGTAGGCCTATTATAATATATAAATAGTACTATTCACTTTATTCAGTATCCATGTCCTAAATATAGGCCTACAATGTATTAGTGAACAAACATTGTGTAAACAGTTTATACTATTTAGCCAGATGATAATGTTTTATACAATACTGAATAGACTTTCAGATTATTTAAATAATCCTTTGATATACTACTGTAGTACGTGATTGTAATAATTATTGTCTACCCTACGTCTACCTGGGATTTACGTGTATGGACGTACATTTTATGTCAATTTTATTGGCCAACTATAAACTCGCTTGAAATCACTCATTATAAACATAGTGTAAGCGTACGTCTCACATTTTAGTCAGAGGTTGATGTGTTGTCAGATGTGTCTTGGTGTGGAACAGTAGTCGGTGTCCTTATTTTTGTTGTCACACAACGGTTGGCACGAACAAATTGTCCCCCTTGTACAATATTTATCCATTTATACTTAGTTTTCTGTGTATATATGCAGTTTCGTTCGTCGGTATATATTATACAAACTGTATAGCCTACTATTTTGAAACATACACAAAATCACATTTTAGATGTATTTTATTCAATCGCCCGAAACATGTTACTTTCATACAAGAATGTCATACCATACACAACTTCATAATTATATTATCCGATATCAACGCATACTCATTGAGACTGTTATAGACACATTTAATTATGTCTGGAATGTTGGCAACATTGGGTATGTTGGGTACCCGAATACATTTCAAGAAGGCAAGTACACAGTCCAAATGTTTGATTAGAACAAATAGCGGCCGCACACTAGCGATTTCCGTCGCCAACAAGTGTGCGACCAGCATTACGGAGCGGTGGGACTCTACAGTCTTCATCTGTATCTTAACGATATGTTTATGATGGGAAGAAAACCTGCAACGCTTATGCTGTACAGTAAGCAACACGAGTTATTTGATCTCCCCCAGTGAGGAGCTAGGAGCTACTATCGTACCTAGACAGCTACATGTCGACAATCATCTGGGTTACCCCACCATTCTGCCACAGTGGTGAGTGAATATAAAGTTTAACGGGAATCTTTCACCCATTTGCGACAGTGGTAAAATCAGGTAAGAACTATGACCTTTCTTGGAAGTTTTGACAATAGTGCTTAGATTAGTTACAATATTATCTTGATCATTATACATTTCATCTTCTCGTGCATGTTACTTATATGTACAATCATGTCTCATTCATGTCAATATCACTTCTCACTTTTGTTAGAAAAATAATAATCGTGCATCATGACAAGTTGTAATAAAGAAATGTATCTATATACTACATTAAAAAAACATAGGTTTACGATCTGATTAAATAATATATCAATACAATATACTTTTCTCTAACTATTTCATAATTGGTTCTCTGACTACTATGCATATATCTATGCATATATCTATGCAGTGCATATAACGGATGTTAGTTAATAAATCTAGTGTAGAATATATATCACTGAAGCTTGAATGTATAGACGTACGCACTGCTGAAATATTTGAAAAAGAAATGTGTAAATTATTTTGTATCCAAATATGGACATACACTATACTGAAGTCGAATCCTCATTATATAGGGTTAATCCCAGCAGCTATTGTATGCCAATATTCTAACTACCAGGCGCGTAAACATAGACCCACTGTATACACGTTACACGTTAACCATGCATATGTACATTTATCACATCTTGTTTTGGCATATTGTCATATATACACATACATGTATAACATATTATAATATACTGGTATAGCGTTCCTAAACTACATATATAACACAATTGCATAGTATGAGCTAACCTAAGTAAAAACAAATTATGTCAGACAACTCACAAAATATGTTGTAAATATCTCAGAAATACAGTACAATACAACAGAATGTATTTAGCACACCAAAGATTTAATCACTGTTTTCAGCATAATTAGGATATCTAATTAAACATAGTAAGTACTGTTTTAACGATGGGTTAGGCGCATTGCATATGCTTATTATTATTATTATTATTATTATTGAATCGGTGGAAATCACGCTATATATAGGCCTACTATTATTATTACATCTTAGACAACATGGAATGTAACATTATAGGCAAGCCACACGGAGGAGGAATACATGTTTCAGATACTAAGCAACACTCCAACGAACGACGACTTATATATTAATGTCCTCGAATGACGAAACACACAAACAAATTGTAAAACCCAAGAACACCCTGACTCTGTTTTTGAAAATATGATTTATATAAAAATAATGGTTGTATTTCTAAATTGGTTTATATCCGATCAGATACGGATAAATCAAGTGGTACGCTCCATAGGTGTACATGCATTTTAATGGACATGACAGGTTCTTCTCAAATTATGTATATATTCATGGTAAAACATGTCCATTTCTTGATTCGCGGACAATCACAGACATCAGGGGAAGCTCGCCGCCAACATACTAACAGGGCTGGTCAAGTTACAGTAAAGCCCAGCTGCATAATGTTCATAGTTAAATTCAAATTTCGTTGACGCATATGCATTGTCGGGGGAAATACAACCTATATTTATACAATGATGTTAATGGCAGCTAATATGGTAATATTTAACCCTCGCCCCGCTGGATTAGGCACAGGTACAACTCTTTCGGGCATTGTTGCATTCAGCATGGAGAGGGTTAAACTAAGAACATGTTGGTTTAATTCTTTATGATAATCCTCATACAACGTCTAGGCTCTTGTAATAATAATAATGAACTTGTTTCTTATTTTACATGACTTGTACCACCATGATACATCGAGGCAATAGATTAAGATCTTAGAAAGGTCAAATTCGAAATACGTCAATAGGAAAGAGGCCATGCTTATCTGCATTTTTTAACGAAAGGCAATTAACAGTTGACTTTTCATTATTGTCCACGTGTCGAAGGTCAAAGGTAAGCGTGAGGCTAAAGCTTTACAGTACAGTATCCACTAAGAGGATAGAATGAGGTGTTGTTTACTGAGTGATGAAGGCGTCTGATTTGCAAGCCAAACCACGGACGAGTATGGACGAGTATTTAACATTGGCCAGTTTATAAACCAACATATATTAACATCCCAATTTTCTGCGTTTCAATTATCCCTAGTAACGACAATGGATAATTCCAATACATATATACACACGTATCAGACACTTCATTTCACCTTCGTGTAAGTATGATACTGTTGTGACCTTGCAGTTGCCAGTACAATGACAACTGATCACCAATCTCACAACTGCGCCATCTGTATGCATAATAATGTCTATGTAGCCAGGAAAACTACTGCGTAGAAACAGAACAACGTATAATTCAATCACATAAGACGAACGAAACACGTTCACCCGAATCTGATATGTTATTGGGGACTTTTGTAATCTCCTTCAACAAAGTGTCAGTGTCTGTATATGCTTCTGCCGCTGCTGCTGATTATGACTTGGAATCGCTATGATCTCCATCAATGTTCAATGATGCCGGACCAGCAGCCGTCGGATCCTTCATCACGGCGCCGTATAACGGATTGGAGAAGCCGGACCCGTCTTCGTCTTGGTGGTTATTAGGAGACTTAGAGAAGTGGGCATAGCCGTTACTTCCCTCCAGCGACACTTCCGCGTCCTCAGCCATGTACTTCCGGCTGTCCTGCATGGGGTCCGACATGTCGCCGCCATTGTCTAAGTTCATGTCGTACAGCTGGTTACTCATAGCAATGCTGCCGTCGTTAGTCTGCTCTATTATGTCGTTGTGGAAACGTTCGTGGACAATCATAGACTTCTTGTTCTGTCGTGTCCGGAGCAGTATTGCAGCGATGACTGCTATTATGATTATGAACAAGATGATAGGGACAATGACTGCTGCTACGAGGCTAGAAGTTGGAAGTCCTCGTGAACTTCCTGTATCACCTGCCAACACCTCTTCGGTGGTGGTGGATATTGTAGATGTCATCGTTGTTGTAGATGTAGTAGTAGTATGTGTTTTTGCAGTAGGTGCAGTAGGCGTCGGTGTTGGTGTTGGTGGTGTTTTTGTTGTTGTTGTTGTAGGAAGCTTTGTCGTTGTAGTTGACGTTGAGGTTGAAGTGGATGTTGTGCCTGTGGTAGTAGAAGTGGTAGCCGGAGTGGTAGTTGTAGTTGTAGTCGATGTCGATGTCGATGTAGTGGAACTAACAGTTGTTTTCGGTGGCTTAGTTACGGGTGTTGTATTATCTGAAATAATTACAGTGTATGATATGACAAAAACCAAAACATTTCGAATATAGTCTTTACCAAACAAATAAAAATGATTTAATTATATCAAATTTAGTGGCCTTTGTTTCAACTAATTTGAATAATATCACAATGGTTTGCACATTGTATTACTATGCTTATCGTGATGACCAGGCCCCGATTTCTCGCTCAGCTGATATTTGTCACATTGACTGTTGAGTAACTTGATTACAATCTCAGCACCAATAGGTCAATGGGTGAAATAAAGTTGAGCAAAATCTCCAACTCATTTGTTTCGAGATATCTACGCCAGGTTAGGAGTTACTGCACTGATGACCTTGGTTAACTGTTCTGATGGTCTGTGTTAACTGTTATGATTGCCTGGGTTAACTGTACTGATGGCCTAGGTTAATGATGGTCTGGGATAACTGTACCGATAGCCTGGGTTTACTGTACTGATGGCTTAGGTTAACTGTACTGATGGTCTGGGTTAACTGTACTGATGGTCTGGGTTAACTGTACTGATGGATGGGTTAACTGTACTGATGGATGGGTTAACTGTACTGATGGTCTGGGTTAACTGTACTGATGGCCTGGGTTAACTGTACCGATGACCTGGGTTAACTGTACTGATGGTCTTGGTTAACTGTACTGATGACATGTGTTTACTGTACTGATGGCCTAGGTTAACTCTACTGATGGTCTAGGTTAACGATGGTCTGGGGTAACTGTAGGCTACTGATGGCCTGGGTTAACAATACTGATGGCCTGTGTTAACTGTACTGATGGCCTGGGTTAACTGTACTGATGGTATGGGTAAACTGTACTGATCGCCTGGGTTAACTGTACTGATGGTATGGGTTAACTGTACTGATGGCCTGGGTTAACTGTACTGATGGCATAGGTTAACTGTACTGATGGCCTGGGTTAACTGTACTGATGGTATGGGTTAACTGTACTGATGACCTGGGTTAACTGTACTGATGACCTGGGTTAACTGTACTGATGGCCTGGGTTAACTGTACTGATGGCATAGGTTAACTGTACGTACTGTAGCACTCCACACTGGCGTCCTCGGTGTGGTTACAGTTGTGTGTTCCAATCCCGCGGTTCTTGCAATCCCCCAGCATAGTCTCGTTGCCCAGACACTCCACGTTGTCCAGCCAGATTCTCCCTCTCCCCTTCCCATAGTGACTCCCGTTAATAGCCTTCCCGTGCTGGAAGCCAGCGTAATTGCAGACAACGGTGGCGTCTGTGTCGTCCCAGTAGTCGTCACAGACAGTTCCCCAGGAGTTCGGACCGCTGACGTAAACTTCCACCCTACCTCGGTCTTTCCGGTTGTCCCCAATTATACGCATTTTAGTCACAACTGAAAAATAAATGATAATATACTTAGTGAACATCGATTCAAAGTTGGCTGGTTGTTGGTTGATATAGGGTTTAAAGTCACTCTCAAGATTTCTTCACTCACATCATGGCTTGCATGTATTTGTAATGCTTGTACTAGTCTGGAATTCCACCCGTTTTTTTTGTGTGTGCTAGCTCACTGGAATAGTACATGCCGCAGATAGAACATGGATACCCCACTCGGATACAATACACTGATTCAAAGACAATTATTAATATACAATAAAAGCTAGTACAGATATTATTTGAAACTACACTATTTAACACTCAAGTGATTGTGTCGTTACGTTGGTGTCAGGTTTGGACATATTTCAAATTAAGTACAAGGTTTATCTGCGAAAAGAAAAAGATAGCCTGACTGATTCCTACATGCAGACAGTAACAATGCAAGTCAAGAATTACCCTTTCATTCTAAAACTCACCAATGTTGCTCTTGTAGCAAGTGGCATACGCCTCCCCTGAACAGAGATACGACAACAATGTTGTATTGAAACCAGAATTCAGGCAAGTAAGAATGCTACTTTCTTCTCCTTTACAGAAAGCCCCGTTCAGCAAGTAGTCCCTCTTTGGTAGACTTGCAATAGCTGTCCTCTCAGGTATGCCGTCTATGTATCCTTGATTCAGAGACTTGCATAGGACTTTGGAATCGCTGGAGCTCCAAGCCCAAGAACACACGGAGCCCCACTCGGTGTCATATGAGAGTTCCACACGGCCAGTGGAAGTGTTGGCCCCACCATATAGACGGTACTTGACGCCTGAAGCAATGGATGAAGGGGTGGATGTCAGATAGACACAACATGTAAGATTATACCACAACTCTCATCCTCCTTCAGACAACGATCTTTACACTACGATAAACGTAGGTTCTATACACGTATTGCGAGTTACGACTACGCTGCGATTGTTCTGTAGAACCAGGCCCTACCACTGTCATAGTCCTTGTCAACGACACTGAGAACAATTCCTACTCCGTTAGATGTCCACTCTGTTAGAGTAGCAATTTTTAAAAAAATCGAAAAAGAAATCATTCAAATCCAAAAATATTGCTAACGTCGTTGCCAAGAATTATCAATGTCAGTACTAAGTCAAAGGACACATTCTTATTTTCATCTGAGACATGTCATGGAGGTAAAGCCAACGACCAAATAATATAGATGAGTAAATAAAATTGCCTTCTTAAAATCAGAATAATTGCGTTTAAACATTCATACTCTACTACTCACCGGTTCCATTGTAACATATGACACCCGCGTCGTTGGAATCGTATCTGCACTTGTCTTGGTCAGGTGTAGACTCGTATCTACAATCACTGAGTGACTTCTCGTTGCCGTTACACTGGAAATTGCGCAACAGCATAGCATTGGTGTTCTTGACAATATGTAGATAGGCCACCCCTCCCTTGAAGCCTAGCGTCCTACAGGCCACATTAGCGTCTGTGTCATCCCAACCCTGCATGCAGATTCGACCCCAGACTCCGTTGTATTGCACCTCCAAGATTCCGTGGTAGGACTTGCTGAGACTATCAGATGCCAAGCGAACAAAACCTGGAACAGTATCACACAGACGTTACGTATCTACTAATCAAGTGTAAGGTGGGATTGACAACAATCAGGGACATACTATTTATTTAGTGTGTACGTCGACATCACTGAAAACTGTACGTTTAAAATGCTAAATATTGATAATCTATCACCCACAAGTTAATGGACAAACACATATGCAGAAACAAAATACATATAACTTGATCTATGAACCGTACTGTGCGTATTATGCTTGTCCAGGGCACTGGGTTTACTACCCTATTATCACAATGTTGTATACCAACTCACCAGTGTTATTAGGCTGCTGTTTGAAACAGTACACAGATGCGTACGTCTTAGAGGAGCACGACCCCGTCTTGCTCAGAGTGCACTGCCGGATGTCCGTTTCACTCCCGCTGCATTTGATACTCGTGTAGACGATGGGTCCGGAGAGGTTTCCAAACACAGATCCGGGGACAGCAACTCCGTAGGTGAAGTTCAATCCTAGACTCTTGCACGCAACCAGGGCGGCTTTGTTGTCGAAACCAGTGTCACAGACGCCAACAGGGTTGTCACCGTCGTATACCTCCAAACCTCCTTTACTGGCGCCAAACTTCTGATTGAGACGTACTGCAACAACACCAATAAAGCATGACAACACGAGCAAGACATAATCAGTTCTACAAGTACTATAACATTATGAACCTTTTTGTGACGATTTCTTTGTGATTTTGGACCACTCTTGTGAGGATCGTATTAATTAGGATGTTTTTTTCCATTGGGGTTTAGAGCTGCTTTCAAGAATGTTTTACTTTTACCACGCCTTGTCAGTTTATGGCAGGATGACAACCACAACACCTGCAGCCCTAACTGTTGCAGTAAACCTGCGAGCACCGGCTGATACAGACAGACCAAGGGTGATAACTGCTGTATCACAGTACAGACAGCATATCAATATCGCACCAGAAAGGTATAACTTTCGCGAACATTGATGCCAAGCTCCTGGATCGATATTTGAACCTGGAACCTTTGGCTCCGAAGTCCAACGGTCTACCATTGCGCTACCAACCGCGCCCCATAACTGATGGTACAGCAGCTTACCACTCTTGAAGCAGAACACGCTGGCATCATCCTTGTGGCTTTTACACGGCAGAGAGAAGGGCCAGCCAAAAGCGGGTTCTGAGAATAGGTCTTTATAACCTCGGTGTGGACAGTCATGGAGTGCCGTCTCATTCCCGGAGCACTGTATGTGACTCTGCCAGATTGGGCCTGTTCCTCGTCCGTACTTGGCCCGGGAAACAGCAGTGCCGTCAGAGAAGTCCTGGCTGCGACAGAACACCTTGGCGTCTCTGGAGTCCCAACCGGTGGAGCAGATCGTGCCCCACACGCCGCCGATGCTTACCTCTACACGGCCGAAGAAGTCGCTGCCTCCAGCCAACCGGTATGCCAACCCTGCAGTGAAAACACAAGACATTATTAGATACTAATTACTTACTTGACTACCAGAATAGTATTGTGTGCAATGGAAAACAAATGACTTCAATGTCGGCAACACTAGTTATTCCGTGTAATGTATCCATTGATATGGATTGTATGCTACCGTTTATATATATTGCCACTGAGAACCCACTCACTGAACTTCTCAATATTAACATATCAACTCCACGATATCAACTCTAACGATTAGACTTGCTCTATCTTAGTACACAACTCTGGACTTTCTCTATACTAATACTATGTCCCCCATCGGAACTAGTACGCCTCCACTGCAATCTCTCTATACCGACATGTGCCCACCAGAGCTTATCTATACTAACCCGATGTATTGAAGCACAACACCCCAGCAGTGTGCTCATAAGAACAGTTCCCCAGCTTCATCCGGTCCAAATGCGGACAGTCCATTATATCAGTTTCATTGCCAGTGCAGTTCAAAGAACTCAGCCAGAACGGACCGCGCTCCTTTTGTCTGGAGAATGCTCCAATGTACGAGTGTTTGTAGGCCATTCCATTCAGGTATCCGTTCATCCTGCACAGCACACGTGCGTCATTGTCGTCCCAGCCTAATGCGCACACTCGCCCTTTGACTCCGTAGTGAGAGACTACAACTTGGCCGGAGTTGTCCTCCAGGTTAGCAATAGACACTGTGTAGTCTGGAAGGAGAAGCAGTGAACATGTATGGACATTAACAGCTAATGGTGCTACTTCATAGGTACTTTCTTATTTAGTAGGCTACGTGTCAAAGAGGTGCCAATGTATATAAAAAAAAAGAGTAAAATATCATTAAAAATCGAAAAGATTACAAGGAAATGTCATTGACAAGGACTAGTTCTAATTAAATGACATCAACTTCAACATGTTCATTGGCTTATCTTATACTACTGTTTATATTCTCGAAACCAAAAAAAACCATGGTTCTTAAATAGAAATAACTTACTCTCATTAGTAAATGTCCTGGGCTCGTCTGAGCAGACAACAGACGCATAGAGTTTCGAGGTACACACTTCATTCACCACACATTCTTCAATGGAGCTTTCATCGCCGTTACATTGCAGCGTCACGTTGGAAATTAGGTCCCTGTCCGCGATTCCTTCGTTCCCGTAGGTAGAGCAGCAGATATATTTGCCGTCAACGAAGCCGAGACTCTGGCAGGCGATGCGAGCCGTCATGTCCGTGAAGCCGCTGTCGCAGACGTAGCGCCACTTTCCTCCCTGGTTCCACATCACGCCGCCATGCTGTACAGCCCGACCAACGCCAGTGCTCAGTTTAACTGTAACAGTCACGTCATGGACATAGGAAAAATCGTACACAAATTACTTGGTTATCTTAATGAGATACGTACACTTCAAAGAGGATATCAAATACTACATTTGCATTTGTCATTGCTATTATTTGAGCAAGTTACAATCGTGTGTATTTAAATTTTCAAAATGTGTTTCTATGCTTGCGGTTGGATGCTGTTACAGTGATGTTTTACCTTTCGTGTAGCAGAATACACCAGCATCTCTCCCGTGATCAGAACAAGACAAGGACTTGGAGACTTTCCAGCCTTCGTGTGGACAATCATTGAGAGACTTCTCTCCGCCAATACATCTCAGGTTTGTCTCCCACACGACGCCTGTTGCCGTAGTGTTGAAATCGCCGTAGTAAGTGTCGCCGTCGTCGAAGCCCAGGGTTTGGCATATGACCCTTGCCTCGCGTTTGTCCCAGTACCGGTCGCATATCGTGCCCCATCGTCCTTCAACCGACACCTCTACTCTTCCCCACTGAGAGCCGCCGTCACTGAGACGGTAGAAAAGACCTAGACAGAACAACATACCTTGAGACCTAGACATAACATAATCCGTTGTAGCATCTTAGACATGACACGAACTACTTCAAGACTTTGACAAAATATAACTGGGTCAGATAATAAACATGTATTTAGAATATTTTAATAGCGATATTCTTTTTTAATTGAAATCAGTAATTTGGCATTTATCGTGAAAGGGAGAAAAGGTGGTTGTGAGATTAAGGAATTGTGGTTGTGAGATTAAGGAATTTACGAGATTAAGGAATTGTGGTTGTGAGATTAAGGAATTGTGGTTTAAGGCGTTATGATTATAGTCTATAAAGCACTATGACATACACATTGAAGGGTGTCTGTCAGTCCTGGTTTGGTGACAATGAGTGCACAGTACTAGGCAAGCTAATGAGATACGTTAGACCTGTATACTAATGTTAGAAACATTCACATGGGCAGCAACCTAGGCATACCTTCTTTATTAATACAAAGAGCTCCTGCGTAATGTCCGCTATTACAAGTGGTGACGTTGCCCCAGCCTATGTGAGAACAGTCGGCCAGGGTTTCTTCACTTCCGGTACAGTTGACCTCTGAGGTCCAGTAGGGTCCCGTGTAGTCGAAGTACGAGAAAGACGATCTGTAGTGTCTGTAGGCGGTGCCCTTCGTGAAGCCCATCTGCCTGCAGACGACCCCGGCGTTTTGGTCATTCCAGCCGTCAGCACACACGCGACCTTCAACTCCAGCGTAGGTCACCGATACCTGCCCCGTGTATGACCCCCCGGATAAACTCACCGACACATCTGCGGAAAGAAATGCACGTGCCATCAAGTACAGCAATCAAAACCGAGAACACATGAGTGGGCAAAGACCTCGGGTGCGTTCAAAAACACAAGGGCCTAGAAGGCTAAGAAGCGGCTTACCAAACTAGCCACTGTCTCAAATTGTCGCATGAACCGTACATGAGACAGGGAACCAGTTTAGCTAAGCGGATTATTCAGCCCTGTGCTGATTGGACGCACCCCTGGGCTCTCAGGTGCCCGTTGCACGACGCTCTTGTAGTGCTACAATAGTTGTAACTGGGCTCCCGCCACAATAGAAAGCGTT
>JAUTBV010128526.1:0-12377 GCA_032361325.1 Lepetodrilus fucensis | reverse complement strand
AATTATGCATAATCAACACTGTTGATTATGTTATCGTTAATACACAGTAGTAATCCACCACATATGTTGAATAATATCTGTTGTTGCACCAATGTGACTTGGTTATCAATATGCGTAACACACCTTTTATTCAATATCCAGTATATATTTCACTATGCGTAACACACCTTTTATTCAATATCCAGTATATATTTCACCTTTTATTTAATATTAGTTACCAGCATGATTTCCGGGGTGTACAGGTTTTTACAAGCTGAAATTTCTCATGTAAAAAGTGTAACAATTTCAGCTTGTAAAAACCCGTACATCCCCAGAAATCACGATGGCAACAAATTTATCCAAAATCGTAATAGTTCTACACTATAAACCGTGCCGAAATGTCTCTCTAAGAAATGTCCTTCTAACGTGTGGTTGGTTTGCAATGACGTCACAATCATTTATGTCTCATTATGAGGTCATAACTGTTATGTGTAGGCAAACCAGGGTGTAACACTTTTCACAGGACTTCTCTCAACCAATCAAATCGCTAGAATCGACGCATATTTTGGATAATACCCCATATTTTGCTATCTGGTAATGCTAAAAATATACAATGTCAGGTTTTATGACTTGACATTTTTCAAGGAAATATTTGTTGAGCATAAGCTGTATAGGCCTGGAGGTATTATTTGACCTTGCAATGCTCAATATGCTACATACAAAAATGAAGACATGTCCATGCACTGTTCATGGAAGATTGTCTATATTGGTATTCCAGGTGTATGCTGTGTATATACCTTCACAAATGTTATAGAATCTATATCAAATGCTACATTTATCAAATAATGTATTGTCAAATAAATTGAATGGATATATCATATATGCTATGCAATCTATGCTGTAGACACTATTTGGAGTTCTCTCTACCACATGTATCATTATGTTATGCTATTTTTCTTGCTTAATAAATATATTAAATATAGTAGTAGTAGGCCTAGGCTAAATAACTAGGCACTAAGAAGAAATGTGTGATGATAATCACTGCAAGGATTTCAGTTATGAATTCCCATAGTAATATAAAATAAATGGTGATTTTGGTAATATGAACATGTAGTACTAGTATAAGTTATTATGAATGCATGACCTGTTGCTTTCCACGTACTGGATACAAAGTACTCATTTGACTGAATATGTAGAACATCATTGGGAACTACATGTTATGACGTATATGTATTTACATTTTTACCACAAGTGTGAAATACCTGTAATCTTAAAATTTGAATTATAATACCGGTATGTAATTTACATGTTTGCAGTTATATTTTATAATTACTACGATGGCTCCGGTTATTGTCGTTATGAGATGGTTAACAGTAGTTAACAGTAGTTAACATCTCAGTTTAGTGTGAGTAACACATTTTCCAGCTTTCTTCCATATGTAGATGCATACATATCAACAAACTAGGTACTCGAAAATGTACGTAGTTTAAATCCACATCACTATTTATTGTTACTAATTTTAGTTATTTCAAAATAAAGGTTTATTATATGTTTTTATGTCTTATGTTATTCTATTAAATATGTTCTATTAGTTATCAAGAATATCATACTTTAATGGACTATGACGGTTTGGTATAGCAAACATACACAAGCATACCAGTGCAGTACGAAGCCATGCATTTCTTTTGAAGCACTATAGCAATCACGGAGTGAATGGAATTTGTATGCAAATATTTTACGATTGATTACAGGTATGTTGATTACAATACAGAATAAAACTATTTCAGTTATTCAAAAGCGCTCGATTTCAGAACATTTAAACACATTTATTAATGCGCGACGTTGTTCGTATTCGGCGTGAGCAGCGTTATTAATACGTGAAAATCGGTAAACGACTTCATTTTTTTTTTAAACAAAGCATTGTTTGTAGGTCGTTCATTCATTGCTGTTGGCTGTTTCTCAAATTAGGTTACTAATAACATTCTCGAATGTGTCTGATTAATAGGTCAAGAACACCTTTCAAATATTCCTGTTTTGGTGATGTACTATTCAAGCTCATTATTCGACAACACCCAATGAACAGACATGGTGATTTCCTGTAAGGATATACTGTACATGAACAGTCAAATAGGTAGAACATTAAAAAGTACCGTAAACATAATAAGAAAAAAGAATACGAACGTGGAAATATTCTTAATGTTTATTGCAACAATAACATGCATGGAAGCCCAATATAACAAATTCTTCAACTCATAACAATGAAAGCCGCCATCTACCAAGTCCAGTGAAAAAAAACAATAACCTGGCGTTATAATCTGTATCGACTTACAAAGTACCATTCGTACGTATACATATCAATATTACACCAATGCCCTTTGAAACGTCGCTGCTGGCTATGCGAGATATTATAGAGATACAGAGAAAGAGAGAGGTCAATGAAGAGAGATAGATATACGAATGAACGAATTAATGTTTATTTAATATGTCCGGAACTCGCATAACGACGTTCAACTACCATTTTGGGATAAAGTTCACTTCCCAGCCACACTTTAGGATCGACCGAGCAGTAACCGCAGATATATACGCATTGTACGAGATATCGCGAAGTTGGTATGATTAACTTAAGATCGTTGGGGTGGATAAGGCTTTCCAATAACTTAATAAACAAGTACAATACTAACGAAGCGTACATCTTTCCACAGGTTAATTACAATTCTCACTCTAACCAAAGACTCGTCTCTTAACATCAAGGCATAGCAAATCCTGAGGCAGAGTTGCTTCAAATGTACTGTTCGAACAATACAGGCGGATGCACTATTAATGTCAAGAAGCTTAATTTCCTTAGAAAGAAAATAATAATCTAATCTCCATTGCCATTACTGTGTAATCATGGTAAGCAGATGTAATGTAGTTCCAGCAGTTTACACAGTGAAGAAGGTAATCATTCATCATGACCCGGACTCGCTATTCTAATCGAGGGTGGTGTTAAAATCCACTTCGCTGAAAAGTCCGCGTTTGCCCTCTGTGTAATGTTGCGCAGGGATAACGATAAGGACAATCAGGTAGGCCGTGAAGGTCACGAAGCAGTAGAACCAGAACAGGAACCTATCCACGACGATTGCAATGCTCTGCCACTCAGCCACGATCGTCTTCTTGTGGTGTGGGAGGTTCTGGCGGAACGAGTTTGAGTCGACATCCGGTTCCGCAGCTTCTTCGTATCTGACAGCTTGACTCTGGGGACACGGAGTAGTCGGCGAGAACATGACCTGCGTCTGACACGTGTTGGAAGTCTGGTACACCATGGTTTGCGTCGGACAGGCGATGTTCTGGTTCTGGAACCTGATTGGCCCGCTGGCTTGACTTCCGTTCGAGTGGTGGATCTGGATTGGAGGGTGGCCGTTGTTACTTGACGGCGATATCTCCCCGTCTGAGGGCGACACTGGGGAATACGGCGGATCAGATTCGACTCTGCCGTTAGCTTGGTCGCCCTCTTCGTGAGACAACCATTTGCTGTTTGTCCCGTCCTGGTCCAGCTTCCATTGGTCGGGCGCATATGAGCCGTTGTTCTGTCTGTTTCGCAAGATGGCGGTCATGGGTTGGTAACCAGCAGCGTTGCTGTGTCTCATGAATATGGGGCTGTGGGACGACTTGCTTAAGTCGAATTTTGAATAGGACTTGCGTATCTCTCCGGCGTGGTCTGGCCTCTTTGTAACCTCATAGTAATGGTCCTCCTGAAATATAGTAAAGTACAAACACAAATATTACATTTAAATATTAATCAATTAATTGTATGTACATTCATATACTAGTATAAGGAAAACGTATTTCCCTATTCACACGAACATTACGTGTCATCAGGTTGTAAGGTAGGCGCGAGAAGCTATTCCCATCATATCGATATAATATGACGGTCAAAGCTTCTAATCTTACTTCTCATGCATACATCTTTAGAAGAATCCATATTTAGAATGCTATATTTGTCTCTGAAGAACCTGTTTATATGAACTTTCCTTTTTAAACATCATGTCTCCTTTTCATGAAAGGGTCGTGCCGTTAGTATTGACATACATATAGGTCACACTATTATAGCCTATGATAGTACAAACAGATATACGCCATGCTTTACGCCAGGGCCGGTATTCATAAAAGGGATTAAGTCAGTTTTTGATGATCAATATATAGCAAAAACTGAATTTAATGCCCTCTTATGAATACCGGCCCAGGACTACACCATGACTCTTTCATGAAACGCAGGACTGATATCAGCACTCATACTCTATTTACTAACACGTGCATAATTATGCTCACCAAAACCACGTGTCTGGCAACCAAGGCAATATCGTGCTTGATCCTCAAAACTGTGGACATCCAGTTGAGAGTCAGTGTCCGGAGACAGGCAGGCGCCCGCTTCATCTTCATGCCGCGGTTGTACACGTTGATGACGATCACCGCCATGATGACCGACACCGACGTCATCGTCATTACGACGCATAGGTAGATGCCTGAAGAGAAAACAGAATAGATATATGAGAGGATACAGAAGAGATATCTGAAGCGAATGCATACAGTTACTATATGTATATGTCTAAAGGGAGAACAGAATGGGATGTGTGAAGACAGAACGGAATGGATGTCTGAATTGATGTCTGGAGAAAGAACAGATTAGGTATGACGAGAGCACATGATATAATATGTGTGAAGAGGAAACAGAATAGATATCTGAAGAAAGAACAGAATAAACGTATGAAGAATGTCTGAAGAAAGAACGGAATATAAATCTGAAGAGAACACTACTATACATATTTTATCATCGCCGACAACGTATTGCCGACCGTCGGGAGTCGGCATAAAACGATCGAGTCGTACGACGATTCAGTTGCAAGTGTAGCGCAGGCCTTAGACATAGATTCGATAAAGTTTGACGAAGTCAAATACAGAAACTTGGTCGAAATAGGTTGATAATTAAGGTTTTTGTTGTTGTCAGTTAAAAACTTATAGCTGTTTATAGAATACCGCTCCTGGAGAGATATCAGAGTATATTGCTGAATAACAGTTAAAAAACTGATTTTCTTTGATACCTATTCTGCTATAAGTTTAATCTAAAAGAAAATACTTATACAGTAACTGTTGTGCATACAATGCTAATCAATAATCATACCAATAAGCGGGACGGCCTCGGAGGTAGCGGGCACCTGCTCGGCCACCAGTAACATGAACATAGAGAACGCCAGGAAGACATTGAGTCCCAACGTCACTTTCTCCCCCGACGTCGGCGGCATCCAGAACGTCAGCAACGTCAACAACGACAGCATTATACAGGGGACAATAATATTGAAAATGTAGTAAAACGTCCTCCGGCGAATATGGAACACAAACGTGAGATCGGGATGCGGCTCGTTACAGCAGTCGTAATAGACCACGTTTTTCTTGAGCGTCACGGAAAGAAGATCCCACTCGCTGTTGTTGACGTAGTAGCTCATGTCGATGGGCGTGTCGTTGAACATCGTCACGTAGTCCAGCCAGAGTCCACTGTAGATCCAGGATCCGAACTTGAGCATACAGCGCTGGTCGTCGAACGGGAAGTAGGTGATGTCCACCTTGCAGGAACTCTTCAGTTTGACCGGAACTGGCCAGAGGACGGAACCATCATGGCGCACCTGAACGAACGTGCCGCTCATGAAGCCCGTGGAGCCGTCGTCAGCACTGAAAATAGCCACAGAACAATTTGCATTGGTTAAGTCTACGCTTCCCTATGTGAAAGTATATATAGTATATGATGTTTTACTATTTCTATATACAATATCCCAATATTTCGGCCTACATGGCCTTGGTCACGCCATTCCAGAGAAGTCTCTCACACTATGTTATATTCTGTTTGTCTGGTTGCATTGGTTTTGCAGTAAAAGTGGTTTCGCATCCTACGCCATGATAACACTGAGATACATACTTCTTGAAAGGAAGAGAGACGACAAGGCGTATCATATGCCATATATTAAAACTACTCTCCAGGACATAGAGGAATCAAAGATTAACAAGCAGTTCTTCTCCCCCTCCAATGTCATGAGGAAAAGGTCTTCGCCACTGACAACGAAAATAAATCATAGTAACGCTAAATAAAACATTTTGTTTTGTTTGTATTTTTCTTTTTTTTTGTATTGGGGTTTAAAGTCGCTTTCTAGAATCTTTCACTAATATCACGACTTGTCAGTCTAGGGCAGGAGGAAACCTGCAACATCCGTAGCGCTGAATGTTGCAGGAAACCTGCGAGCACCGGCTGGTACTGACAAGAACAAGGATGCTAACTGCACACAGAGAATATCTATGATTGGTCGTGATAGCTCCATCCAGGTTATTGACTGTCGTAGTATTGATGCTATAGTTGATACAGGGCAACGACCCTGCAATAAGCACTTACATTTGCTCACGAGGCATTAACAAGAACCCTGACATCATAGATACTTAATACTCATACACACCCACGCGCACACATCACATTGAATGTTTGCATACGAGAGAGAGAGAGAGAGAGAATTAACATATGTAATAATTGTCTGAGAGAGAAAGTAAGACTGACAATAACATATATTATTTTGTATGTATACTCACCGCAACTATTGAAGGGTCGCCCATGATGATATGAATGGGATGAATGGTTGATTTGAATCCGCATGTTGTATATCAGTGGGAACATAATAGTGCATGGTACTCCAAGAACTGACGTCTTGCTTATACCGATTCGATTTGATTCCATATGTATTTACACTATGAGCATATTTTATTAGATATGGAAAATAATTGTCATAGACAATTGTATACGTGACTCTTCAATAGTTAAGTATATTTTGTCAGCATCTATTTCAGATTCGGTTGTATTAATGCCAAGTCCAGATCTAGATGTGGTTGAGAAAGATCTGTAAGTGGAGGAGTTCAAACTGAAAGCGCGGTCGACATTCCATAATTCAGATTCAATACAATTAACTTCAAAGTGAAACTTCCAACATCCGATTATACAAAAAGCAAAATGAAAAAAAAAAAAAACTCCCAGCAAAACTTTCACAGATAAATCAAAGTGGCAAATGAAGATAATTGATTATCTCTATGTCGATAGAGTAAATAATATGATTAGGCTGTATTAGCTCCGTAAGTATAAGGTGAACGCTCGTATTCGAATTCAATAAGTGCAGAGTTACCATTTGTGTACCATTGATTTAGAAATATACCTTTTAAAGTGAAATGTAACTACATCGAATTAGAATTATTTTTCTATCTGCTACTACATTAAAATTACTCAAATATCGTGTTGGATTATTAACATCGACTCAGTATAATATCAGGGCATCGACCGTTTAACACTCTCCCTGCTGGATTAGGCACATATGCTGCTCTTCAGGTCATCTCCGGTTGCCTCCAGCATGGAGAGAGTTAATGCAGATATTCTGATCATTCTTCAACAGGCACCATTACGCCTGCCTGTACGCGAGACTAGAATTTGCCCTTTTTGTTATCATAGATCTAATCAATCTAGAGAATCTATTAATTGAACAGGGTATCTGAAATATAGGATTTTGATATGTAATCTTGCCGTCGTATTCTGCTGCCAAATGATTGTATTTGGCAGCCATTTCAGAGATGCATAACGTAAGTAAGGACGAAACCGTGAACTATTCCTTGACGTAAATATAAAGAATCTCCACCGAGTGTCTTTTAATATCAATGTTAATGAACGTATTAACCAAATTGGCTAATTTAATCACGCGATGTCACTCTAGGGTTTGTCGACTGATTGAAACGAATAGGCTCTAAAACACACGCACATTGTGTCCTTATAGAGGTGGACACAGTGTACCGACTCTTTATTTTGAAGATGACCCGATGTCAATGATCATCATCAGCGGAAAGTTAGGAGTGATCGCCCATGGGCTCAACAGATCCGCTTCTTATCTGCACTCTTCGAATTTAAAGAGGGATTTTCTGCCCCGGCTCAGAAACTGATGTGGGTATAACCCCAGGAAAGAGGAATTAATTGTTTATATGACTTAACTGTCGGTGAATATTTATCCGCAATAGCTAACACGCGTGCCTGGGTTCTCGTTCTAAAAAACAAAGATGACATCACCACGATGACCCCGGTTCAAGATGTTGCTTCAGCAAGTTCAGGGTCCGGTCCTAAAGAGGGTAGGCCGAGTATTCAAGACATGACGACTGAATGGTGGCAGACAGCAGAAGAAGAATGAATGGCGGGCCTAGCTTATCATCTGTGTCTTGCCGCCTCCCTGCATGTTTCTGTCTCTCCCTCGTGAACCAATCACTGGGATACCGGACACTGTCTATAGTCATGAGCATCACCTCAACCATAATTCCTACAATATTCCCAATTCCACAATGACCCAGCCGTACAGAGGCAATACACGTTGTGGAACAAAAACCTCACCAGGGATCTCAAATAGAATTGTGACGCCAGCGTATGTAGTGTTATGCAATAAGAGGATATAACTCGAGGTCGTATTATAATTAATACTACTACTACTACTACTACTAATAATAATAATAAATATATATGGACTGAGTAGTTAGAAATATTAGTGCTTACTCTCATGCAATGATAATACAAGTTGTTGCTACAAATGGCACCGTAAGAGCACAACTTGACAGTCTGGCACTTGCCTTTGGTGCAGTATTACTGTTTTTCACACTATATAATACCGTATGGCAGAATATGTTCGTGTTAATAAGGTATTTTTTCGGCAAAGGTGGATATAATGGACACCCTCCATTTCACTATTCTGCTCGATATGGTAATGTCTAAGGTTGGCATAGATGTATATATTTACACCTAGCAACTACATAATCAGAACTGTTGCGATGCTAACTCTTTTATTCACGGAAATAAATTGAAGCCTATATATTGTTTGTGGATTCATGAAATAAATTTTGCAACCAGGATTCAGCCAAATTTAGTAATAAAGGCGAGGGTGTCCCTGCTCACGTTGTTCATTTACTGTCGCCTGCTGAGTTATAACAAAAACAAGCATGGCGTCGTTTGACATTGGGATAGAAGAAATATGAAGCGATACAAATTAAATGGATGAACCATTTATTGCCGAAGAGATTCAACAAGAATCGATACCCATCTACATCGTTCCCGAGGAAAGTATACAGGGAACAAACAAATTGTCTCAATGAGAGTAAACAGGAGATAAACAGTCTCAATGAGAGTATACAAGGAGAAGGAGAGTATACTGGGGACACAGTTGTCTCAAGGAGAGTAGACTACATGGGACAAACAAACTGTATCAAGGAGAGTCAGTATGCAGGGGGCAAACTAACTGTTAGAGAGGGGCGGAATGTAGCGCAATTGTAAAAGGTTGAACTTCGAAGCCAGATGTTCCAGGTTCGCCAAAGTTACCTTTCTGACGCGATATTATCATATTGATAGGATGTACTGGTTATAGAGTGGAAATAGTTTTATTATATACTTGGCAGTAGGATAGTAGAATATATGAGTGCAAATATATAGAGGATATTCAAGCTTTTTTCTCGAATACCATGTTTATCTCATCGAGTGGAGTGTGAGAGTCAATATTTCCACGAGTGGAAATAACGACTATCCCACTCCACGAGATGAGATAAACATGGTATTCGAGAGAAAAAAGCTTGAATATTCTATTTATTTCATAAGTGCAGTGACATAATTATACATAACTTTCAGTATTTAGTCAGGTATTAGTTAATCTAAGAATGGATCAGCCTACTTTATTCCCCTTCCCTCAGCCGTAACATGGCGACATGCTTTGCACGTGCCGCTGAACTGGTCCCATGTCCTGTCCTCTGCGACTCGTGAGACTTCAGATGCCGTTGCCCAGTTAGTGAAAAATAACACCTGTTATTTCCACTGAGAAAACGTGATATTTACTGCATTTATGTAATAAATATCGTTAAACATGTCATGGCTTTGAATAACAAATTGGGCAATAAATTGAAATAATAGCTAGTTACCATAGCTTCTACTGATGCTCATAACGACAACCATGATGATGATTAAAACAATCAACGACGACAATCGATAAACAATTTTCATATTGCATACACAAATAATGACAATAATTAAATTATCTTCGATGCTTTTCAGTTGCTAAGTTCGAGAGACTGACATCATGGAACAACAGAAAGGGGGCGGAGGTGGTTAACTCGGGTAACGTGCAGCTCAAGGATTTCAAGCTTGTGAACAATGTAGAAGTAGGTATCGAGTACAAATTCC
This sequence comes from Lepetodrilus fucensis, assembly GCA_032361325.1. Lineage (NCBI taxonomy): Eukaryota > Metazoa > Mollusca > Gastropoda > Lepetellida > Lepetodrilidae > Lepetodrilus > Lepetodrilus fucensis. The sequence continues at coordinate 2,140 of JAUTBV010128526.1, read as the reverse complement.
TCAGAAACGTCAACATGTACGACCGAGACAACGGCCCGGCTATAATCGGGGGATTCATCGCGTCCTACCATCCCAACTTGACCCCTAGTGGAGGCAGTACTCACGCCATCTCCCTTCCCTGGGGCCAAGGCTTCATGGTCATCAATGTCCACTACTACAACTACGACAAAGATGGCGTGGCCGTCTTCAAATCTTCCACCACAACAGGTGTCTGCAGCGATACCTGCGGCGGCTACCAATGCGAAATGTACCAACAGTCTTTCCACAATTCCGATAACAGATATCATTTCGCATGGAAGCACGAATACTTGTTGGTCGACAAAGATGGCACATTGACTGGGGACACCGACTATTCTATCTCTTCTAAGACTGCGCTTCTCCCTAACGCCTGTGTGGACGAGACGACCTACGCCCACGGAAACATCCCGGCTAGCAAGTGTGACACATCGGTCAGGTTCCACAGATATGCATTGAACGAGATCGGGCCCAATACGTTGGTGTCGAAGGAACTGAAGCTGACAAACGAACATGGTTCTGATGAAGTTCCCTACGTACTGAAGCGGCAGACACACGCCAAGGGATGGATGGCAATCGTACCCGATGGGAAGACGTATGATATGGAGTTCCTGGATGCCCAAGCCTTGACAAACTTCAGCTACAAAGCCGTCGTGGAACTGTTTAAGGTGAGGTACTTAGAAGTTTAAAATATCGAAAGTGGTAGTGCAGATTTACTGCAACATTCAGCGCTAGAATGTTGCGGGTTTCCTCCTGCCTAAACTGATTTGACAAGTCGTGATATTAGTGAAATATTCTAGAAAGCGATTCTAAACCCTAATTCAAACAAATATTGCTTTACTACTTTTCCAGGAATGTTGCTTGTGTGAAACAGAGGATCATATGCCGATCACCCTGGGATTCGAACCAGAGTTGCTGGATTGTGAGTCCAACGCTCTATAGAATGAGCCAAAGGGGTAACCCCTCTGGCCGAGACCAGTAGGAGCATCTTATATCACACCCGGCTACATACTCTCCTTCCACGTGGTGACTCGTCCTCGAGTTATTAATCCAGTGACTTCATTCTGAGCCACCAGGGAGCTAGGAATTCTCAGTCCAACAATTCAGAGAGTTCACAGGGAACATCTCGAATACACGTTGGGCGCCATTGAAACAGGGAATCATGCCGATCACCCTGGAATTCGAACCCGAATTGCTGGATTGTGAGTCCAACGCTCTACTGAGTGAGCCAAAGGGGTAACCCCTCTGGCCGAGACCAGTAGGTGCATCTTATATCACACCCGGCTACACCGTCAAATAAGGACGTTAAACATAGACAAGTTAGGGGGAGAGAGAGGGAGGGATGGATGGAGGGAACGGGGATGTAGAAGTAATACCCGCTATTTCTGGTACCAAATATAACTCTCTGCCAGACTATCTCAGATTTGCTAGCTTTAAATCACTTCAAATCACAGCTCAAAACCTTTCTATTCAATTCCTATTTTCGTAAAGACTAGATATTTCACTGGTATTATTAATATTACTACCTGTTCAGCGCCTTGAGCATGTTTAGGAGTGGACGTTTAGCCCATTACAAATATATTCATACAAGTCGTGATATTAGTGAAAGATTCTAGAAAGCGACTTTAAACACCAACTAAAAAATAAATTAAATAAAAATATGATTATTATAATTATATCAACTACAGGAAGGAGATCACATTAGTCTCTGTCTGGAGGCCCAGAAACCAGATCGGTTCTTCATCGCCAGCAACGCGATCACGGAATCGACCACGCTGAATGCCGCAACAGCTGACAACGGAGCCTGGAATTATGACACCACTGGGGGGAAGCTCTGCTATGTTGGTGAGTGTTATTGTCTCTGCCTTTTAGCCTGTTGGATCAGGATTATTTCACGATCCTGGGGAAAACGTCTGCTACATCGGTGAGTGTTGTTGTCTTTGGCATCTTTGACTTGTGTGTCAAGAAGAATACAGCAGCACCTGTAGCACTAAACATGGTTCAAATCCCGTCCCGGGAAGCCCGGCATCAATGTTCGCAAAAGTTATCTTTCTGACGCGATATTGATAGGATGCATTGACTGTAGAGTGGCAATGCAGTTATCATCCTTGGTCTTGTCAGTACC
>JAUTBV010128515.1:0-12377 GCA_032361325.1 Lepetodrilus fucensis | reverse complement strand
ATATTAAAAATACAAAGAACTGAAAAATGATGTCAAATTGTATATTGTTGAGAAGATAATAAGCATATCTATTTTTTGAAAGCAAAATATGTTGAAAAAAATAGGCCTATATATCATTATGAACTTGCCCTTTAAAGGCATAACATTACGGTTGATTTACCTGTATAATGAACACATGGATTTCGATTTACGCTTGATTTGTTCACCAAATATTATGTATTTATTGATGTAGTTATCCCCCAGCACTCGATCGTTATATAACAAATGATATTGTATATTAAATAAGAGAGCTTTCCGCTATGTATCTTGTCTTTGATGTATAACTGTTCTAAGAAGGAATGCGGGCAAACATTAGAGCTACCTCCCCTTTGAATGATATACCTCCCTCCAAAGCGACCTTTGGTGTTATGTTGGAAAATATGGAAAATGGTTAGGTCGCTTTGGAGGTAATGAGCGTGGATGTCAATTAACGGTTGACACCTCCCCAAAACAACACAGACAGCAGTTAAAGTAGACGCTGTATTAGCTCGAGCCTTTAAGCGAACAGTTTAAGTGAGCAGTCCATTAAGTACATTCCGATAATAGTATTGAGCACTAATAAAGCAGTTATATCGAACAATTATAGTTAGAAACTCACATGTTCAGTCAGGTTCGGATAGTACGAGGAAATTCACATAAGATGTAACAATTCGGAACACTGATTTGCGTAATCCATGCGAATAACCACTCCATCTGGTTGAAACATATTTATTTTCAAAAATAACTGAAAATGTATTGACAAACAAGCAAATTGCTTATTTTATACTGCTCCGTACATTGCAAAATAGACATACGTTTAGATCATACATATACATAAATACACAAATCCAATATTGTAAACTTCATCATAAATAAATAATCATATTATGATTTAATGACATGTTATATAATTTAGGAATGATGGCCAATTATAACGCTGCACTTATATGAGCATTTCAGTGTTAATGTTCTTTGATTTTTTTTTTTAATAGCCTTACTATTGGTTAATGAAAAATAACCCGCAGCATGTATTTTTTTCCGAGTTCACACCTGTTGGTTACTATACTGTCTTTGATCTCAAATGTATTTTCCGTATGAACGGCAATGTAACTATCACGACAAGGATCGGTGCCGAGGGGACTAACTTAGCGGTCATATATACTATTAGTAATACAATGTTATGCTCAAGAAGAGAGAAATAATAAACTGTTCATTTATATTATATAAAGTAAAATATATTGAAGGTATAGTGCTTTTATATAAGGTTTATAACTGTGATATGTGTGGGTATATTATAAACTTAACTGAGGGTTACTTGACACTATAGATGGGTGCAAATTTAGTAGTAAATTTGCAAAAAATAGAAAATTACATATCGCGGGGTTGATCACGTGACTAAACAATGTCGCTTGTTTATATTTGTTCGTCAGCCATAATTAAGGGAAAGAGTACGGTCTACCCCTATTATATTACACTACGGCATGGATTATCACATGTGTGATAATTGTATTGGATTATTCAACTAGTTTAATATTGCTTTTCCGCTAGATCTATCTATATATATATATATCTCTCTCTCTCTCGCCGTGAGACAAACAATTGTGTCAAACATTTGGTATACATTTAGGCCACAAAATTATCCTATAGGGTGTACCTTTAAAATACCATTTTCCCGCCAAATATTAAACCCAATTAGGACACTAAACATACCCACATATGCACGATTGAATTATCTTTCATTTGATATATCATAAGTGGTATGTGTAGTGTGTGTATGACCTGTAGTGAGTAAATATATGTTCTTCATGCAATAGTGCTCGACCTAATATGTATTTAATTTTTATTTATTCTTGGTTGACTTGATAATATTTTAACTTGAAATGGTGACAGGTATTATGAAACACCCTGGATGTGATATCGTTGATACGAACCGCTATCAATAAGGTTTCAATTTCATTACTATGAAAATAACAGCATCCTTCAACTTTAGGCCAGAAGATTCCTGTCATGTGAATATAGGTCTTAAGTCATTGATATTTTTAGGAGAGAAATGTCAGCAATTCGCAAACGCTCGTGGGATCCACAAACTGTAGACAGGTATAAGGATTACTGAATTTACCACAAATTCGCAAAGTTCTTCGTGGCTAGCTTCAAAGACGGCACTGGCTATAGCTACATCATATCTGCTCTCCGTGTTGATTTTTACTTCATATAGCGGGACACAGGTCGCATTGTGACGTGGGGGAGGGACAGGGCGCTAAACAGGACCCCCATTGTCTTACCTGTTTACCGGAATCACAGGTAAATCTCTTAATAGGCACATGATAGTACGGACTAATCACTTCTTCCTTGCTGGGTCGCTCCGCGGCCCTCGGTCTAACCCCTATCACAGAGCACCCTGTGAGGGGGAGGATGCTTGGGAGGTTTTCCGCTGTGCTGAACCGTTTCCCATCTGTGATACAGTAGTCAAGCGCAGCGCAATGCGTCGATGGAACTTGCCAGCGCTCGCGAATATGAACACGGGTCGTTGCAAAACGTCGAAGAGGACATGTTCTATATATGTGTAAACAGGCGTCTATGCTATGGGGGGTATTTAACGCGCGGATTAACGGATTATCCATCGCTTTATGGTTAATTCGCAGTAACACATGCTGCAGGAGAAGGCCTGTCTCTGATATTCGTTCGCACAGGTCCTAATTTCCCAGAGTGACTTCCCTTCGGAATGTCCTCCCCAAGTCCTTACAAGTCAAGCACTGGACTGCACCTCGACTCCGGAGCTTCTCTGATTTAAAGTCTTTAGTCCTACGGGCGGCCAACCTTCCTTCTCGCCCACATCGGACAATGTCGCTTTTCTTTTCTCAAAATATGCCGCGGTTCTGACTTTGTCATGTTAAGATCGCCAAACACGCACCAATGAGACATGAAAGAATTATCATTTATCGTAGACGAGTTTGAATGGGGACAGTTTTTCATATAAACTGTGATCCTCGCGAACCGCGATCTGAGTGTAAAATGAACACCTTCAGGCGCGAACAGTCGTGTGCTTGACACACACATGTATGTGTATTCCCTCCTCGGAGACGAGCAAATATTCTGCAATCCTTCCATCCTGTTAATAATGCTCTGCGATAAACGGTACCAGGGCCTCTTCTGTGCGTAGCTCTAAGGTAACCCTAATGTCGTCCTTAACTAGCCATGACAGAGGATTCTGCAATTTAGCAAACCCTATCTGCCCCCATGTTAAATTGGTCATCTTGTTAACTGAATTCCATTACGAATACTATCAGTAAAAAATATTCAATAAGAAAATTGAATTGAAACATATTTTGTAAATTTGTTTTCATAACATAAAAATTAGAGGAGAACAGAAATGTATCAGAAATATTGATTTGAAAAGACAGATTTTCGCTTTTGAAAATAGCCGTTTCAGCCATTTGTCATTTGATACCTAAATCAGCTAATGATTACGACACTCACAGCAATTAATAGATATCGTGTGCTATATAGAACTGTTAAGAAAATGTATCCGCACTACCTGCGAGTAGTTTTAGGCGAAAATAAATATTCGAAAGTAGAGTTTTTGACGTAAAATTAACGTAGAAATAATTCTCCAACTTTGTAATGATATATTACTAAATTTCTCTCGACCAGTTCAGGTTGGTCATGTTGCCGATTGAATTCCATTTCCATTACCATTAGTGTCTGTAAAACAGTATCCAATAACATAATAAAATACTAACACTTTTTGTTAACTTGCATCGGTAACTGAAATCTTAGAAGATCACAGAAATGTATCAGAATTATTGACTTGGAAAAGACCCAGTTGCGTGGTCGACAAAACGACGTTTTCTCCATTTTGTGCATAAAGTGATTTTGGTACCTAATATTAGTCCGGCGGCATAGCTGAACAATCGTTCATTTCCGGATACCAATTTGATACTTGGCACACATAGATATAAGCATATTGAAAGCGATTTAAAAAAAATAAAAAAAATAAAGAGAAAACATTATAAAAAAATTAAATGCTGAGAAATATTGGTCAAGTCATGGTATGACTGGCATACCCGCTTCCGATGGCTTTGATCTTCGCTTAAGAATTAAAAGCAATTTGTCCCATTGCAATTTAATCAACCGTAGCGCGAAGTTGTGCCATACTTTCTTGTGTGGTGTATACAAGCTATTGGAGTTATCCCCCTTATATCCTTACTTGTTTCTCATCACTATGTTGATTAAACAGAACACGTTAATAAAAAAAATTGATTGAATATCTAAGACTGATACTATAATGGATATTCTGTTGATATTACCGGCTGGTTGTACTATTAGTCCGGGAGCCAAGGGCCAAAAAGCAAAATGACCCTGCACGACACGGTCCGTTTGGTTTCTTGGCATTTTATGATGCAAATATGGCTGCTGTTTACGAATCCGGACGCAGCAAAACGATTTGACCCTGCGAAGTACTCATTTTAGGTCAAATCAAAGATGGCCGCCAACATTTTCGGCTTTATTTACAAACTGCATTTTTAGTTGTCACGTCATTAATTATTAATCAACTTCAGTCAAAATAGCCACAAACTAATCAGAGAATAATATTCTTTCATATGGTAAACAAAAAGGTTCGCCCCCAAATAAAAATAACTCCCCCAAAAAAAGTTTTTACAGGAGAAAAAAGGCGGAAACGAATATTTGTACCATAATTTTTCACCTCCAATTTTTTTAATTACTTAAAGTTAAAATAAATTCCGATAAGGGAATTATATGTCTATTCAACTGCATAGCAATTAATTTGAAAAAGAAAAATGGAATACACTATACTGAGAATTGGACGTTTAGTGGAGCGATTTAGTGATTAAATGAAATATATGTTTTTGACAACACTGAAGATTCCGGTAAACAGTGTAATATAATATGTTTCTCGGTGTACTTCTAATATACATGCCTGATTTTACGTTTATTTTGAAAAGATAAATTATACGGTTCATGTTCCGTTCACTCAATTAGGAAGTGGTGATCAATGGCATCAAACCTTCCAGTTAATTTCAAAATAGCGATCAACGTTTTTCACTTCACATTTCACACCTATTCGCTATTCTGAGAAGTAGCCAACTAATACTACATTTACTAGCGTAGTCGGATCTCAATGAAATCGTTGTATGTTAATAATTATCCCTTATTCGTTAACATTTAATTATTAAATACGTCCATATATATAACACACACGTACGTAATCTGACATGAACTTGTTATAACATCGTAAAATACCGGTACACCGAGATCAGTAACAGTCCATCAGATAACGGGACATTATGATCAAGGACAACGATGAAAGTAATTAAATTATATTAGCCGCCAATAAAATGTAATTTATCTCTGATTTCGTTAACAACAGGTAGATCTAGTCTGATAATGATTAATAGTAGTTCCTATTTTAATCGGGTATATGCATACATAGCACCGTTTGATTTCGCGAATTGTTGCTAATTATTGTATTTCCCATACACTGTACACTTTTGATATCAGCTGAATAAATGTAGCACACATCCTATGAGCCAATGCCAAAACTATTGTTTTTATTATTATTAAAGCAACACCCAAACTGGCAATTCTGTAAATAAGTCTGTATTATAGAATGTAATAACATCATTTAATAAAGTAGGCTAATCTGAAAATATGAACATTTTAAAAGTCAATCATCCAATTGTTCATTATATACATGTAGTTCACGGCATATAAATGTTCATAGTTCATGTTCATGTTCATAAATGTGTGGGTAACCAGATAATACAATCAGAGTTTCACTTTACAGACATACACGGTTTATGGATGTATATATTATGGCATCGCTCCCCTAGACCCCGGTTCTCTAGCCACCTGTTGTTACAAGACATAAGTATGTACGGTAACACTAGACCCCTGTGTGGCTGTGCCGGTTTATTCATGTAAATAATGTATGTATTTCATTGTTTTCTCATTATATCACATAATGTGATTTTTCATGAGAATAAACTCTGTTCTGTTCTGTTCTGTTCTGTTCTGGCATGCACAGTATATCTACACACACAATCTATATAGTAGATCTTATGAACGACATTTATAAGGTGAACAACAATTCTGCTTTGTTCGTTTTATATTATACAATGCCCTAAACAGTTTGCCAAGTTTACGGTGATGTCTAAATTAAAGCTACCAGGTTAGCAACATAAAAACCCATACGAACTTTTGAATTTGCGTTTAGGAATGGTAATTTCAAACTTATTTTAAGGCAAAACAACATCATAATACTGAGCCCAAAGAAATTGACAATAAATGATTTGAAAACGTTTTGAAAGGTTAATATCGGCCTTAATTACAACCAATTACATTTTGCACTGGTAGTTTAGTTATACGTTATACTCCAAACAAGGCTATTGTATAATCATGTGAACAATGTTTGACAGCTTCATCGGGACTGAACTAATTTAGTACTGCAGCATACACTAAAACACATCAAACTTAGATACCTGTATATTAAATATATCATAAATGCACGACTCTAATATTGATTTCAAATTCTACGATATAAATACATGTATAGGTGGCAGTTTTGGATTGGGGATTTGGAGAAAATGCACACTGAGTAATATACTATTTGAAAACAGCTGCCACTAAGCATAGTATGAAGTAATGTATTAGATGTATATAAATAGTCAATGGTGTAATGCTCTTCACAACTGGAAAAGAGCAACCAACGCTATCATTACAGAAATAGGAAGTGACGTCATAATCGTAGATGCGCCCTGAAAATATAAAGTGAACATTGACATATTGAGACAATCTCGGAACAGAAAATAACATTAGAGATGATTCGATATTCATCATTCAAACTTCAGAATTATTTCTTATTTCCTGTAAATTATTCGAAGAGTACTATACGTGAAGATAAATATATAAACTATAGAATGCTTAAACAAAAACATTACAAAGGTTTTATATAATTTATTTCAGGAGTTAAGTTTTCCATAAGTTGGTATAACTTGTATCAATTTATGGAAGATTTGTCAACCAAACAGCGGTGGAAAGCTTTTTTGAAGTACAAACATGTCAAGTGAATGTACTTGCAGTTATACCTAAGAACTAGTCCAAAAACAACCATAAATATCTGTGATCTTATGCCTTTAATGTGTAGTTTTGGACAAAATTGGAGTTAAAAATGCAAAGTACATGCTCTTATCATACATTATTTTTTGTATGATAAGAGCATGTACTTTGCATTTTGTACTCCAAATATCTTTTACCGCTGTAGGATAGGTAACATTCCATTGTAGTTTACACTTCCTGTATAACCCGAATAAAATAGCATAAAATCTCACATTTCCTCTAGTTTTATAAGGGAGATAACTCTAAGCATTGAACATGGTCAAAGTAACCCTTCACGACCACTGACACACATATGGGAACGTCGAGATAATTACTAGTAATATAATTATTAAATTATTGATAACTAGTGAGACATATGGAATAAGTAACTGGTTGTATATAAAGTAGGCATACTTGTGTAGTCAAAACAAATGTATTTATTTTCAGGTAAAACCGTGCTAGACCACTGTATAGGTCACCATATGTGATAGTATGCCTTTAATGATTCTCACAGGGGGAAAATAGATCTTACTGACTGGCATTATTATTTATTTCACACGAGTAACTGAAAAGCTTTACCTTCTGAATAACTGTATTAATGTTGCAAATGGATACTTACTAACGACAATACATCGACTAGCTGCATGTGCATATCATCATATGTAAATGAACACACACACACACACACACACACACACACACACACACACACACACACAGACACACACACACACGCACACGCACGAATGCACGCACACACATATACGCATGTATGCATGCATATATCATATGTATGAATGTATGTATGTGTGTGTATGTATGTATGTGTCTCTCGCTCTGTATGTATGTGTGTGCGTGTGTGTGTGTGCGCGCGCGTGCGTGCGTGCATGCGTGCGAGCGAGCGTGCATGCATACATACATACAGCACTGTGGCTACAATGCTATGATATTTCCAGAATACAATGTTAATTATACTTACGCTTTGGGTAGTAGTGGTAGGAGTAATAGTACTTGTGTCATTAGACGTGGCTACCTGAAGTATTATTAATAGAACATTTTCAGTATAACGGCATACTATGACTAGCATCGGTCCATGGTATAATGTGTTCAGGGGTTATATTTACATTTTTATTAAATACTATAGTAGAATTACTTTAAATAGAGTCCGTGTTTTTTTCAATTTATAAATTATGCTGTAGGTGTTTGAGGCGAGTTTATTTTAAGTTTTCGTCAAAACGGACCCACACCCCAGTAGATTCTGGTTATGTACCATCTCCAGCATGGGAGTTGGCGCTTTAGCAGTGTTTTTAACATTTCCACTATATAACTTTCAGTGTTGGTGTTTTGCTATATATAATGTATACATTAAAAAACCCAGGGACTATTAAAAATAATCCCACTGTAACCTTATGTCAGTCTCGATTACAAATACCCACGTCTAAAATAGTGTTACTTATTACTTACATGGATAGTTAACGGTCAATGGCTTGATCCACTCTAATATACACAAATGCAGAATACGTGTCTGTTCCTAGTTAGAGGACGAGTAAGAGTAATTCGTATTTCACCAATACATGGGAAACTGAACTTCAGGAAAGCAACCCACTCGGCGGACCGACATTTGTATTTGTAAGCTGCTTACTCGTTTCACCATGATACCATGCACTATAGTAGGATTCTTTTCCTGTTTTCTTCTCTTTCAATTTATAAATTATACAGGAGTTTGAGCCTAGTTTGCTTTAGGTTTTCGTGAAAACGGACCCAAACCCCCAATATACTGAACAGTATGTAGTGGAAAAGTTCAAAACACTGCTAAAGCGCCATTTCCCATGCTGGAGATGTACATAACCAGAATCTACTGGTGTTTGGGCCCGTTTTCACGAAAATTTTAAGCAAACAGTATAGGCTCAAACTCCTGTATAATTTATAAATTGAAAAAAAACCAGGGGCTCTATTAAAAATAATTTTATAGTATGTTATTGATATTCATAGAATGCATGAAACAATGTTATTACAAGTTTACGCACTTATTATATTGAAGTCCTACAGTTCTTATTGAAATAAGAACATACACAATATTATAATTATCTTATAGGCCTATTATATTACGTGTAAGATACGATATGTTATATATATAGTAGGCTATTTATATGACATGAGTAACTGAAAATCTTACTTCTGAATACATGTATTGTTGCATATATATGATATACATACTACTAGATAAACTACAATAGAGCATTTACTCAGTATCTAAATGAAATGTCAAAATAAATTTTAAATGGACACTTACTGAAAGACATATTAAATATAGGCTACTAGTACAAGAACAATACAAATTCATAATTATAACATACGAAAATATCTTGTTCTACATGCCGTCATCTGTTGACAAAATTGTGGTTACAATGCGATGATATTTCCAGAATACTATACACTGATAATTACACTTATGCTGTTACAGTGTTAGACAAGCCAGAAAACACTGCTTTTGTCTACCTAAAAAGAAGAAGTGCAAGCTGCTGATTACAAAACAATAAACACAATTTGATTGTGTGCATGTAGGTTTGCCAAATTCAATTTCCTCAAATGTGTTGGTTGACACTAACTATATAATTATAATACCAATACATGTACTTTGAAAACACTCAACATTATGTGCACTAGTAAACGTAGGCCTTGTGAGGTGCGTTCGTGTTCATGGTCACCGTGACCTCATTATTTAAATATTTAAATATTACTTACTGAGCCTGTGGTCACCACTGGTTGACCCTAGAATATACAATAGGCACAATCTAACAAATATACAGCTATTGTTAACATTCAGTCATTGATATAGCCCCGTTACCTCAATTATTCATAATGCAACTAGTAATAAATAGAAGTGCAAGCTGCTGATTACAAAACAATAAACAAACCTTGATTGTGTGCTTGAACAAAAATTAACAATTTTATTGACACAAACCATATACAATACCAATACATGTACTTTGAAAGTACTCAACATTAGGTTATCAGTTTACGATGTTATGGAACCTGACAACTCTGTCTGTATAGTATTTCCGTAAATCTACGAACACTGGCTGGTACTGACAAACCAAGAATGAAAACTGCATTTTGTCAGCATACAATCAGCGCATCTGGTCGACTCCGCGCAGTACAAAACAACATTTTGGGTTGATGTGATGAACCTTTTGTACGTAAACATATTTATACTTACTGTTGTTGTGGTTGCTTTAGATGGCTGGAATAGAAATATAACGGATATAATGTCAGATAACGGCAGGAAACAACAACGCCCGTAGGACTAAAGCTAGAACACCTGCTGACATAGGTCATTGCGTTTCGTATCAATTTTTAATGATTTTGACATTTTTTGAAAATTTCACGTGAAATTTCACATAACAATAGCCCTGACCATGGATCCGTAAAATTGCAACATCCTAGGTATTGTATTGTTTTAAATATCACGTCATGAAAATGCACTTTTCATCACTAGACTGACTAAAATTGCACATGGAGGGTGTATAACTTTCAAAACGTTGTAAAATATTAGATTGTATTAAGTGAAATGCATACCTGATATACATGAACCCTAATAGTCCCGACAATGAATTCTACAGATTGCAAACTATTTATTAAATAAGATGTATGGCCCATATTCCAGAAACCTAATGACCGTAGACCTGACAATGGATCCTGCTAATTTCAACCCTATAGTCATTGTAGTTATTGAAATATCATGTCATGAAAATGCACTTTTCATTAAAATGTGAAATATTCATACTTTGGGTCATCCCAGGTGGCACATGCAGAGGATGCACGTACGATGCCACTATCTGAATGCCTATATACTTAGATATTGGTACCTCGTTAGTTTGAGTTCGAGGGTTTGGGCTGCCGGTCTAATAAGGTCGCAGGTTCGAGACTGGGTTGGCAGACCACATGTATTTTGGGAATTTCCGGATACTCGAAATACATACATCACGAGAAAGGTGTGGTGCTGAATTCTAAAGGTGCTTAGTAAGTAGCAACATTGACATATAATTTAACAGCAACAGTATTATACATTGATGACATCGCTACTATGTAACTATAAAACACGTACGTTCACAATCAGTTGTATTGAACATGTAACGGACACTACTAACTACATGTAGTTATATCCTTTGACCGCATTACTAGATTTTGGTTTGAATTGACATTAATAGCCGTTTTCAAGAATTAAATACTTCACATCAGTTTACGATGTTATGAAACCTGAAAACTCTGTCTGTATAGTATTTCCGTAAACCTACGAACACTGGCTGGTACTGACAAACCAAGAATGATTACTGCATTTTGTCAGCATACAATCAGCGCATCTGGTCGACTCCGCGGAGTACAAAACAACATTTTGGGTTGATGTGATCAATCTTTTGTATGTAAACATATTTATACTTACTGTTGTTGTGGTTGCTTTAGATGACTGGAATAGAAATATAACGGATATAATGTCAGATAACGGCAGGAAACAACAACGCCCGTAGGACTAAGTGTTGCAGTAAACAGCTGGTAAACCTAGATCACCTGCTGGCACTACCGAACCAAGTATGATAACTGTATCGTGACAATGTAAGCAGGGCATCTCACTGAACGTTACAGCCTGTTTCCTACAGTAGTAAACGTACCAGTATCTACAACCCCATGTCTTCACCATTAGTCAGAGTCAAACAATTCCTGTGACATATTTTAAAACTAAATGTTTCCATGAAAATCGATAAGAAAATGAATGAAAATATATTGCCAATTGGACAACGTTTTCCATTATTTTAAGTTGTAAATACAATTTTGGGATGGCATCATCAACCATGAATTACTTACTGATGTTGGAGCAGTTGTAGTCTCCGTCTAGAATAAATAGAAAATACAAACCAAGGATTATAACTGCATTTGGGGATGATATCATCAACCAATATTTACTTATTACTGATTTAGGTGCGTCAGTGGTATTCTATAATAAATAGAAAGTACAAGCTGTACAAATAGTAAGACTTGTGTGTTCAAACATGGATGCAAAACTTGCGTAATATAATAGTATATCTTAAAATTATTTGACCAAATATTTATTTACTAATATATGTAGCAATATTAATTTATTATTTTTCATAATTTGTATAGTAAATATTGTAGCATGTGTACGTGACATCATAGCCACGTGACTTTCTTGAATCAGTCATAACTAGATAAACGAATGGTCTTAT
>JAUTBV010128504.1:0-12378 GCA_032361325.1 Lepetodrilus fucensis | reverse complement strand
TGCTTTACGTGGATATCTATAGGCAGGCATGTGGATAAGCTTCACCCAAAATGTTATACATTTAATGACAGTATTATCATATAGAGTATTTCTACCACGTTCTCCGAGTACCATGACGTTTGGGGTATGCTTGCTAATATTTAGAAAGCGTTTACATGCCATATATTGTATTCTTTCAATACACTCAAAATGTTGGAATCCCCATACTTCCGCACCATGTAATAAGATTGGCATAATCTGGGTATCAAAAATCCGGAAGAACACATGATATGGAAAATTGCCATATTGGAACATAGTTTTTAGTACTTCATACAGAGCTCTCTTAGCTTTTATAGAAATATGTACACAGGTTTGGTTAAAACTTAGATTACTAGAAAGAGTGTAGCCTAGGTAGTTGTAATGAGAAACTACATATATTTTTTTGCCACCATAGGTCCATTTCTCCAAATGTGACAACCTCCCTCCCCTTCTAAATACAATTATTTTGGTTTTGGACATGTTAACAGTCAACTTCCAATTGTTACAGTATTCTTGCAGTACATTGAATTGATTCTGTAGCCCCATACACTATCTGAAAAAAGTATGACAGAGACTCAAACCTACCCAATATGAGCGACGACCCAGTCAAAGTGTGGGCTGTACTTGACAGAGGCTTCTAACAAGGCATCAACACAGATATCTGGAGAACCGCCAACCCTGAAACATAACTCCAGTTGTAACATGGCAACACCAATATAACAATAATAACAACAATGATAATAGTGAGTGAATATGGAGTTTAACGTCGCTGCGGGAAATTTTCACCCATTTGCGACGAACAATGATAATAATTAATAAACATAGTCCATTTATATAGCGCATGACAAATTGTCACCCATTTGCGACGGACAATGATAATAATTAATAAACATAGTCCATTTATATAGCGCATGATGCATGTTCATATTTTTAGGGTCTGAACAAATATATATTCGGTGATAAATTTAGGTGTTCAAACTATTACATGGTTTGAATTATTAGGGTAAGTACGGGTAATACACAACACTGGCTGCGGTACTCACATGGCTGCGAAGCATTCCGTGGCCAGTTCCATCAGCAGCTTGGTCGGTGAGCATGTCATCCACAGCTGTAGAATCTCATTGAGTGAGCTGGAGTGAGCCATTCCACGCTTCTCCGCATATTTACAGCTAATGTGACCCAGTAGCTCCAGCGACCACTGAAAGTTAGTGCTACAATCATTGGTTTTCCCAATAGTCTTAAAATCATTGGCTTTCCATAGTATGCACAAATAATTGATATTATTTATTATGCACAAATCATTAATTTTCCCCAATAGCATAGACAAAATTGGTTTTTATTATAATGCCAAAATTATTGGATTTTTCCAAAATAGTGCCATCATTATTTGTTTTTCCTATCTAGGCAAAATCATGGATGTCCCCTATAGTGGGACACACATGTCTTGGTTCTGTTCTACTCACAGCTGATATAATTGGAGCCCATGCCTCATGATTCACTTGAATAAAACTTAGTAGGACTCCTGAAATATCCTGTAGAATGCCTTCCCTTGTTTTGATGTTCTCGTCTGAAATGACACAACAAAGCACGATCCATGCTTAATTTTCAAATGTTATGAACAATGAAGAATACATAATATTGACGTTTAGTGTACTATTGAGTGATTCATGACAGGGTCGTACTGTAGTTTGGGGATAAACCAGGGAACGCCTTAAATGGCGTAAACCTTGATTTAGGTCCAGGCTATTTGAGTTCAGTGATTATGGATTATGTTAATAGGCCATGTTTATGTCCTCTGTGGAATTATATGCTACGATCAAAATCTCTGCTATATGCACCCACAGAGGACATACCTTGTAGGTGCGCACAGCCCGACGTAATTTGACAACTCAAATTTCTCACTGACCCATGATGAACTCTAGTGACCCTTATAATATAAGCAATTATATAAGAGTGATCAGAATTTTAAACGTGATTGGGACCAAGTGGTGCACTTGTCTTTAGAGGCACGCTAATTATTTTCACGGATTCAGAAAGAGCAATGTTCACTCATTGGATTACCATTCACGCACTACATGGAGAAAGGATTAGCAGTTAAAAGAAGGTGAGAAATTACTTCGGGCTGTGCCCTAGCTATACACGAGGTATGGCCTCTGTAGGTGAATATAGCGGAGATATTTATCGTAGCATATAGATTCCACAGAGGACATAAACATGGCCTAGGAGTTTAACACGTCTGTGTCGCAGACTACTTATACGACCCTTCTGTGAAACACTGGCCTGGAAAAGATAGTGGTATTTTTGTCCAACCTGTGACACTGTGACCCAGTTTGATCTGTAGGAGATGGTTGTTAACTGCATCGTCAAACACATTACAGAAGTGTTCCAGAACAGCGTGTCGGGCTGCAGGCATAGCTTGCAACAGGAACAGGGCGGACTGTGCCAGACTGTCTTCGCTGATCTTGCTGTCATAGCTGGTACCACGTAGGAATCGGTTAACTTCCTTCAAAATGTCCTGCAGAAGAATACAAATAAAAGTTGCGATTTTGGAAAAATTATTACAAATGTTTTGCGCATTCATTTAACGTATGACTGACTGTTCTCTTCATATTTTTTTTATTTATATAGTCTTCAGTCATGAACACAATTCAATTCAATAAATGAAGTTGAACTTTTGGTAAATAAAAACAAGTGCGCGAAAACAGAAGGTCTCATATAGGTATCCGTAGAGGATTGGGCATGACATTGTAGTCTCTCTGGAATACCGCAATGTCTAAATATAAAATGCAACTAAATAAGACCATGCAACAAGTGCTGGTTTAAACAGTAATATGTCAAAACCTGCGGAGCTCTCGAAGGTCCTTGATTATCTGTGGCGGCTGCCATATTTACTAGACTGGGTTTTAACCGATTCCAAATAAAGACTGGTTCCTGTCTCAATGATAGTTTAGCGTGTAAGCGGAGTTTGCGCAGATGCCGGGTTTTAAGCAACAATCTCACTGAACCAGTTTATCAGTTTTCTCTTGGAGCTGACAGCCAGCTACTGTTTCGAATCATCGTAAACAAAAATAACTACATATTTGCAATATAATTTATAATACTTACATGTTATTAATTGTATACATATCAATATTATATGCACATGTTTGTCAGAAATATCATTAACAATATTACAATATTATTCGAATTTACTATTTTATAAATCACATGCAAAGCTATGCTCCCTAGGCCAAGGGCATGTTTCTAAAAATCGCATAGAAGTTCCCTGTCTTTCTTAAATCAGTACATTAGTGGTAGTACATAGATATTGTCAATCACTGGAGGAGAAACATTAAGAAAAATGTCTCTTAGTTGTTGTGTTTGGACTGAAATTACAGACGTGTTTCATCAGCATAGTATATCGTCTTAATCGACAGTAGCCGACTGAAAAGTGAAAAATAGAAGTTGAAGAACTTCAGAGTGAGAAAAGTGACTACCACTGGTAGTACCATCTAGTTATAGCTTTAATTTAGTTAGTCTAATATATTTAATATATTCGTATATACATGTACCTGTATACTGTAGTGTGCATTACCTTTCATCTCTGTTTTTTTTAATGATTATGCAGATGTTTTTTAATGAATGTGATCAATGTCAACTGTATCAATCAAAACTAAAATGACAGTTATCTGGTTATGGAAATTAGTATTAACAAAAATGTGATGATTAAATTTAAAGAATTTAAAGAAAATAATTAATATTGTCTGTATTTTATTCAAACTATGTATTCATACTAATTGGGCTCTCTCTTTTCTTCTCTATATATTGTAGATATATATAACAAATTATAAGATTGATTTTAATATTTAATAATGTGGCATAATGACAAACGACATCCAAAAATTATACAAGCATATTGAATAATGTGACATTCATGCATAAACGATATACAAATAAATAAAATGTGAACTATATACAGACATTAACATATAATTGTGAAAACATTAATAGCATAAACATGGTTAACTTATAATTCCAGCCGGAATAAATAATCTAAATGTAAAGTAAAAGGGTGAGGCGGATGGGCAAAAGTCTATAGTGATGGGCAACTGCGAATGAAATGTGGCGGGAAATCCTTAACGTATATGTGACTACCAATTAACATAAGAAGGGATTTCCGCGTAGTGATACAAGCTTGGACATCGTTTGCCAATTACCTAATTTGTTTACAAAATAACACCATGTCCGAATCTGGGCCAATCATTCAATTTGAAAGTGCAGAAAATAAGTGCAATCAATGAATCCCAACATTGATAACATTGAAATAATATCTTTTTTCCTGCAGTAGGTCATTGAGTTGATCGACCGACAATGTTTGCGATGTTGGCCAAGATCCAGCAGATAGTGCCCAAGTTGCCTCCCCTATCTCACAATGTCAAGGTCACTGCATTGAGCATGTCCTTGGGGCTGGCTCTGATTGGTCTGATCACCACACTGCTGAGACGGAGAAGGGGGAGACAGCCACCGAACAAGAAAGGAAAACAAAAACTGACTCCCACAGAAGCTGGTAGAAGATACGGTCGGAATCGTCCAAATGGAGGTGAGTATTGCCACCATATTTAATAAAAACCACTAAACATTAATTTCCAATGTGGTTATAAAAGAATAGAAAATTACATGCTGCACTTCTATCTTGATTATGCACGTTTCAAAATGTTGATGTTATTATTATTTTTATTTTTTTTAGACATTGCGTCTCGGACAAGAGACAGTCAAAGTCCAAACGGGTCTGTGTGGTCACTTAGCAACCAGAGGTCAATGTCCAGTTCGCTTTCCAGTTTAGGAGGAGCTTCGACATCAACGGTCACTCATCCAGTTATAGACGTCGAAAGTATGACTTCACTGCAGTTGTGTCAGCTTGGTGAGTTGTACTGTCTGGGTTCAGATCTCTGGTCAGTCTGGAGGCTGATTGACCAGGTCTGGAGGTTACTGGGTAATGAAACTCAACTGAGTTTGGTTTCATGCTCAACTCAATTTATTTGTATGAGTTGAGCATGAAATCGTACTCAAAAACGTTTTGTAACAATAAATTAATTGATGCTTTACGTTGCAATATTTCACCCGTATGTGACGACACAATGATAACATATTAAATATGAAAGTTTGTGCCTCGTGGAATTTGGTCTCATGACCCATTATCTTCATGGCATAATGAATGCTAATGACTCAATATTCGTTCCTTATAATATTATTATTAATTATTATTATATAGCACAAATATCCAGAATAATTGCTCACATGCGCATATTACCCCAGTCAACAAATAATATTATGTGCACTCTATACTTCTTAACACCCTGGGGACTTGAGTATACAACCCAAGCTGTCATTCAAGGCGCATCAAGGTTATCATTCACATCCTTCAGGGTACCCATTAGCTGCTGGGTGAATAGAGGCATTTTCAAAATAAGCCATTTGCCTAAGATGACACCACAAGCTTTTCAGCCTGTGATTCAGTGAATAGAGAAAAAAAAACATGTCTGCATTCTCATTTGCAAGATTGTGTGTAAAATAATGCAGAGTTTGAAATTCAATTATTTTAACCGGCAAATGATAAATTCCACATTTTTGCAGCTATCAAAGTGAGCAGTACATAGTAAGCTACATAGTGAGATACATAGTGAGCTACATATTCTTTGGCTGTATTTTAATGTATTGCTGACGGTCTTCAGGTATCGAACATTTGGAAGACGCTGTTTCGCTGTGGGAAGATGCCGTCATGAAGCTGTCGTACATAGATGACCATCCATATCCAGCTATCTCGGTTAGTAATGCTCTCGGTTAGTGTTGGAGCTTTCCTCCTGACATCAACTGACAATTAAGCAATGAAATAACTGACAATTAAGCAATGAAATAAGTCAAATAATCTTGAAAGCTGCAGTAAATATTAATTATATTTTTTAATTAACCATTACAAAGTGAATTTGTTGACGATGAGCATTAATATTACCACTTTGGGGAAAATCGATGTTCAAATATGCAAGGTGTTGAAGGGAGACAACTCTTATGCTTCACGATGTAAGACTTTTTGTCAAGTATCCAAGGGACACAACTGCTATTATGATATGCATAATTTCATAAAAAGATTCTACAAAGCACATATTTTCAAGGGACACAACTGCTGTTATGACATGCATTTACTGAAGCCTCGTGTTACGTCCTCCCCCAGGATCCCGACACGGCAGCGCTGCAGCATCGTCTGGAACATCTGCTCGACCTGTCGTACCGGATGCAGGACACGTACGAGCGCGAGTGCGAGCGTCATGGCGACCAGGTGGCGCTGGAGTCTGCTCTCTCCGCCTTCGCTGAGATCGACCAAATGCAGGAGAGACAGTTGAGCCTGGACGAGTCGTCCAGTGATCAGGACTCCTTCGTGTCCGCCACAGACGTGAGTTCGTCCGCTGCTCTTACTATTGATTAATATGAATATTGAACTCGTGGATTGGTGGCAATGCAGTAGATTGTTGATGAACTTTAGAGCCAATTTTTTCGAGATTGATCATCATCTACAAATGGGTGAAAGATTCTTGCAGTGATGATAAACACCATAATCAGTCATTCACTCTGAGGTTGAACCTGTCTCAAGAGCACCATCAAATATCATTATAGGAGTTGCCTATCTACACATCTGTTCCACGTTCTGTCATTATCTGTTCAATACTCTAACAATCTGATCTGCATTTCTTCATGATCTGTTAACATGTCATTCTCATATGATCTGTTCTTCATTCTCTCACCATATGTTCTCACCATCTGTTCTCACCATCTGTTCCTCTTTTTCTCACAATCTGTTCCCCTTTCTCTCACAATCTGTTCCTCTTTTTCTCACAATCTGTTCCCCTTTTTCTCACAATCTGTTCCCCTTTCTTTCACAATCTGTTCCCCGTTACAGATGGCTAATCTTGCCGACCTGGATAAGCACAGAGAGATGTTCAAATATCTGCCGCTGTATGAGGCCGGACTCCTGGAGCTGAAATACGGGAATATATCCTGCAGAAGTCTTAGGTATGTTGTGTATGCGGTCTTAGGTGCAATAGGTTGTGTGTAGACAAATAACTCTGAAAAGTCTACCTCATGCCCAGAAATGGGTCAAATGTATATCTATGATAGATTTGTGATGAATGTTTTTTTGTCTAGTTGTATAACTTCTAATATATGTTGTTCACAATTTGTATTTGTTTCTTGTTGCAGAACAGACTTGGTAGAATGTCTTTCGGATACAGAATTTCTGGCAAAGCTGTTTGGTCTTCGGTTGGCCTTTGAGGTTAGTTTCAATCGTCAAGAAATGTAATGTTAAACTGTAGAAATCCAGCTCTCTAGTTCATGCTGTTAACCTTCGTCCTGCTGGAGGCATCATGAAATGCCAGGTAGGCCGCGCCAGCAATGTTAACCCTCTCCAGGGTCCGACATTATGAAACACTTTTTAAGTACGATTTCATGCTAAAGCTCAAGTTTTATAATATGAGAATTTATGAACAAAATTTTGAGTTAAGCATGAGGTTGTACCCGAAACTTTGGGCGAGGCCTCTCTTCCACAGAACACTCGCAGCAGTAAGAGAGGCCAAACTCAGAGAGGCCAAACTCCTAGTTGTGTAATAATAATAATGCCAACATTTATATTGGACCAAATTAATGTTCTAAAACATGCTCAGGCTCATTGCGCCACATTATTTCCGCGGTCAATGGATCAGTGTGCTCTCGTTTTTCCTTCTCAACCCCCTGGGGAGTATACAACATGATACAACCCACGCTCTCTTTCAATCCTCTTCAGGGCATCTACAGTTGCCTCCAGCATGGAGAGAGGTAATTAATAGTGTGTCACACATATTTTTTTTTTATGTACATGTATGTAAGAAATGTTCCTTTTTTTTTTTTTATAGCATATTTTCAGAGACTCAACAAAACAAGAATGGTGGAAGTTGATGGGACGAGACTTAATGGGGGACATGTTTGTGCAGGCGAATAAGGTAATTAATATTTAGTAGTTCCATTATCGTTGTTCGTCAAACTTAGCTTTTCCAATGCAATCATGATACCCATGCTCTGTCTGTGCCTGTCCCAGATCCTTGGTTCAGCGCTACAGACGGTGTGGGTTTCTGTCATGGTATAAGTGAAAGAATCTTGACAGCGACTCTAAACCCCTATACAAAAAAAACATCAACTATATTTACACTCAATTGTCATCTCTGATTATGTCGAGTAATGCATTCCTATAATGACAAACACTATATAAGTGAATAAATAAATCTTTTGTCAATCCAACAATCTGATTGGTTCATGTGACCCCAAAACATTGCGTTCATACTTCGATGAATGATTTTTTTTACAGTTTACCGGTCGCAGCTAATGTCAATATATACACTTTTGTTATTTCAGACTATCAAATGAATGTAATCTCCACCAATTTGTTACATAATTTATTTATAAGAATTGACTGTCATTTTGTTTACGTTCATCGCGGTATGAACTTTTGTATGAACCGCTTCGTGGATTCATACAGTTTGCACATCGGTTTGTACGTTCATACCTCGATGAACGTAAACAAAATGACAGTCAATCCTTAAATGAACTAATCAATATATTATAATTATTATCCATATAACAATACATGTATTTGTTGTAGGATGCGGAGGAATTTTATGCAGCATATGACAAAATGCTCGATTTTGTGGAAAATCCTGAGAGCTGGGAGAAGATCGACGATGAACTCAAAGGCCGAGGGGCAAGTTGACTTTTATTAATTTAATTCCTATCTAATTTAGCCCTTTATTGAACTCGTCATGTTATAAGTGAAGGATTCCTGCTGCAATGTAAAACAATAACCCACTCTCTCACTCATTTAGCATCGTCGCAAATGGGTGAAAGATTCCTGCAGCAATGTTAAACTCCCATATTCACTCTCACTCACACTCATTTAGCCCTATATTGAACACCACTCGTGTTAAGTCCTACAGATTCTTTGCTTGTGCAAATGTAGCTTTATCACATGTATTATGGTACACAGCAGTAGAATTGGAACTAGGTGGCAGAGTAGCAAAGGTAAAAGACCTCTGTCTACAAAGTTATTTCAGCAACATTGAAAGTAGACGGCAAAATTAGAGAAATGGACGAATTTGCTGGTCACTATTTTAACCACTGGTACAGTCAATTTAGTCAATATTGTTTCAGATGAAATCAAAGTCTTTTTCTGATATTGTTTCAGATGAAATTTTAGTATTTGTCTGATATTGTTTCAGGTGAAATTGATGGGTTTTTTTCTGATATTGTTTCAGCTGAAAGTGATGGGTTTTTTCTGATATTGTTTCAGGTGAAATTGATGTCGTTTTATGATATTGTATTGGATTTCATCATGATGGATGCATTTGATGATTTGGACAATCCTCCAAAGTCTGTCATCGCTGTTGTACAGAACAGGTGGCTGTCGAATGGATTCAAAGAGACCGTAGGCCATCTTTTATTTTATTTTATATTTTATTTTATGTTTTCTTCTGCATTTAAATTAACTTTTCTGTTTATTCATCTATCCATACTAAATATTAATTTTGTATATGATCTTTCCGTATTTATCTGTGTTTCTTTTAATCAATACATTTACATTAACTTTTCTGTTGATCCATCTATCCCTATTAGTCGTCGCCTATCGGTGAGAGATATTCCTGCTGCGACGTAAAGCACTAATTCAATCAAATTTATCACTATTTGAGCAATAGTTTGTAACTGGTCAAATATGTTCGCATATGACCTTTCCCTATGCAATCTAAAAAACAATTATCCAATACACACTAATGAATTCCATTCATGTATATAATTTTTTTCTTTTCTTTACATGCTGTCTTGTCACATTTAGGTGAAAGATTACTGTAGCGACATTAAGGAATAATTTACTCACTGACTATATTTTCAGGCTTTAGCGACTGCTATTTGGTCGGTTCTGAAGGCCAAACGGAGAATGTTAATGGTGAGTGCGCATGTACAAGTCAGACTCAACTCGAGTCTAGTGTTTGCTAATCAAACAAAGCCTTTCAGTGATAAATATCTAGGGCGAGACAACTTCTAGTTTAAATCATTGTTGTAAACGAGTAAAAAAATCCCAAATGGAAATATCTTAAAGTATAACTTCGCTCCCTCGTCAATGGTTATTGGTGTTTATTATTTCAGTTTTCCGACGGGTTCATTTCACATTTCTACGGAGTGACGGAATACGTCAGTCCTTTGATGGCATGGGGTCTACTGGGACCCGAGTCAAAACTTAAAGAAATGTGCAACTATTTCAGAGTGAGTTTGAGGCCATATTATTTTATTTTTTATTATTCTTATCATTATTATTGTTAATATTGTTACATTTTCCCTAAGTAATAAAGACTGGTTTATCCATAAAACAAATAGTGAAGATTAGCTGACTATCATGCATATTTATTGACCCACATCTGTTTATTTTCCAGGAGCTTACGTTAGGTTTCATCTGTGATATATTCAGCTTCGAAAAGGTCCGGTACACAACAGTAGAAGACCTCGCAGCGGACATCATGAAACTGGCGAAGGCGCGTAGTGAGGAGGCATCTGATAGGTTATCAGTCACGCTGACATCATGATTCATCTCCCATCAGTCACGCTGACGTTGTGAATCGGTTCACAGACTGAATTATACAGCCAGTTTTGTGCTGGTAGGCTTACCTCATCTAGAATCACTAGTACTATAAACACTAGTGATATATCGGTCACATTTGGAGACGTTGGTCCAAACACAAGGCATATTAACCCTCTCCATGCTGGAGGCAACCAGAAATGCCTTTAAGAAATACCTGTGTCTAATTCAGCAGGAAGAGGGTTAATTGAAAAAATAGTTTCACCATGTTCCAGAACTTCCCACAATATTCACGGATGAAATCCGTGAAATATTTGTTATTGTGTATTCCGTTTTGTCGGATTGACATCTGTGACTGCAAATAAGGCAGCGATGCGAACTTATCAATGTTTTCGGTTTGGGAATGCCTGATGCAAGATGGAAGTCAGCATAGCTGATGCTAGAGGTGGAACTAAATGGAATGGATTTTCAATTTCCCCATTGTGAGGCAATCCAATCAATTCACGACTTGACAGTACCTCTAGTTAACATCAAATATGCTTTGCAAACTGGGGACAAAAGGAGAAAGAGATGACAAATTGGGGATGCAATGTTAGCATAGGTAACAACTTGCACTTACAGATACTTTTGCAGAGGACTTGAATTAAAGTGCACAATTTATAGGATTTTAATAAATGAAAAAAAGTGCATAATTTGTAGGATTACTCGTCTTTAGGTAAAGTGCATAATTTATCAGCATTATGGAATGAATCGGTACAGAATTTGAAAACAATGTGGACTGATACAGAACATGCAGCAATGTGCATAGTTACCATACAGAACTGAAAGTAGTGTGCATAGTTACAGAACATCAAGCAATGTGCATAGTTACAGAACTGAAAGAAGTGTGCTGGTGCATAGTTGCAGAACTGAAAGTAGTGTGCATAGTTACAGAACATGTGCTCAATTGCAGGACAAAGCATTCCTTTTGGATTTGAAACATTTTCATGAGGATGCATCAACTTTATGCTGTTGATTATGTGTATACCGGTATTTATTGTGTATGTTGAATGAATGTGGGATTTTTTTCACAAGAAACAAACATAAGTGTGAAATCATGATTATAATTTGTCCTGGACGTTGTTGTCGATATTTAATCAATTGTTACACTGGTCACAAGGGGGTGACCACATCACTTAGAATGAATCTTCGCAATAGTTGTTATTTCTGCATGAATTTTTAAGAATGTTCAGTATTGAAAATGGACTGCCGGTAGATTCTTTGTAATTTTTCTTAAAAAAAATATACATATGAAAACAGATGACTTATATTTTTGCGTGTTGTTTGAAAAATTATCTACATGCACTTAGCCTAGCATTAAATAAAAAAATTCACATTTTTAAAACGTGGTACAATGCATTTCATGTACTGACACATGCATTTCAGATAAGAGACCTTTTACTTTCAACTTCAGATATGAGCATTCCTGACTATTATGTTGCATTATTTTGTTGATAAGTGATTTTGTTCACATGCATGTTCTAAAACTTGCACCTCAATATGGGCAAGCCTGTCAAATCCAATACAATTATGTTATCTTTATGTGCAGGAATTCTCCTAACTGAAGTTATAATCACAATAGTATACAGCATCCAATAATACAACAGATTTATTTTTTAATTGTGATTTAAAGGCATAATATCACAGATATTTATGGTTGTTTTGGACTAGTTCTTAGCTATAACTGCAAAGTACAT
>JAUTBV010128493.1:0-12379 GCA_032361325.1 Lepetodrilus fucensis | reverse complement strand
GACATCATAGCAATGTTATGACGTCACAATGGTAGTGATGACATTATCAAATATGTGGGTCAAACGATATCTACAGTACTGACATTACAATGATAGAACAATCAAAAGCGATATCTACAGTACTGACATCACAATGGTAACAATCAAATAAACCACTAAATGGGTTAAATGATATCTACTGCTGTAGATATCGTTTGTTATTTGAAAGCGATATCTACTGCGAAAACACAGTATTGGGTGATACATTTCATTACCAAACGTATTTTACATGAAAGTATGTACGTTGATTTGTCTAGAGACGTATATTCATCAACAAGGATGGCTTTCAAAATGCTCATATTGTTTTTACGAGTGTTTTGCGATAATAAATATACAATCGTTGTCATCGAGTCACTAACTGCTGCCAAAAATGGACGAAAGATTTGGCTCAATTGTGTAAACAGTAAATTGAAATTCATTACGACCACATTGTGTAAATTGCTTTTTCCCATAGTTGTCGGGCAATTCCGAGTTTAACCTTCGTTAAATTACCGGTATACTACATTCACGATCATGATAAAGTACCCCATGAGTTCGAGTGTGAATAAAATGAAGGTAATGTCCAATTTTAGTCTGTCAAAGTGTATCTTTTATAACCCTCATCAGTACAACAGGGGTCCAAACGTACTAGTATTTGTTGTGAATAACTTTTGATCGGCTCGTTATTTTTTGTTTGTATTTATAGGTAGTTGTCGCCTACACTTATATCGACATTATGGCCAAATACTATTTGATTTGATGCAGTTATAACATAACTATACGCACTTTTCGATTAGGGTACAATTGTACCCCAATGGAACTGAGTGCATACATAATACACTGAAAGCCCAGACCCAAACTCAAACGAACGAGGTTCCAATATCTGAGTACAGGGACATTCAGGTAGTGACATAAGATGTTTATAAGTGGATTTCTGCCGGTGACCAGCCTCTGCATATGATCACTGGGTTGACTCAAAAAAAAAAATATATTCCCATTTTTATGAAAAGTGCATTTTCATGACGTGATGTTCTGATAACTACAATACCTATTATGATGCAATTTGCAGGATCCATTGTCAGGATTATTGTCATTGGTTTCCTATAAGGTTTGCTATGAATTTCGTTTACTTAATATTTTACAAAGAAATAATCAATTAGTTATCAACAGTTGATATAGTGTATATTTCCATTTTTTTTTCGATATGGAGAACGGCTTATCGCCAGAGGGCTCATGTTATTTCAGAAGAACAATCACCAGATGATGGATCATTCACCACAAGGTGAGAGCGGCGGCGTACTACGACACGGGTAACGGCGGATGCTACGCACCGCAACATCTACGGGGAGATAGGTACTAATTACTGAAGTCACGACGATATCCGATCACGCTAGTCTACGTGATAAAAAAAGCGTAGCTTAGAGGAGTACAGATTCAATTAGACTTCAATAGTAAACTGTGTATATATGGGACGTGAGACAATTTCTGGGTAAAGAAAATCACACGGAAATTCGTGTGTACAGTATACGTGTGTTATAAAAGTCGATTAGAGAAGAATGTTTTTATTACGCTATGCCGTGAAGATAAGTGTAAACAATGCATCTGATAATGCGATAATATAATGCATTCAATTCTTGAGTACAAGCCGGGATTTCTATTAATTTGGCAACACTCTCAGACCAGACTTATATTCAGGGCCATCCTCGAAATCCCGGCCATTATAGAGGCATTATGACGAAACTTAACCTCCGTTAAATAGGTTAAGTGTAGTCATAATGATTCAGGGTAGGCTTCTATATACTAGCATTTACTTCAAACAAATATTTTGCAGCATTGTTACGTCCATTAAACAATAACTTCATACTGACTTTCTAGCATCAACATGGAGCAACATGACCGTGCGCTATTTATGACAATATTTTTTGCGTGACATTTAACCCTCTGCATGCTGGAGGCAACCGGAGATGCTCTATAGAGCAGTTTATGTGCCTAATCCAGCAGTAAGAGGGTTAGACAGGCTTCTGTTTAAGGCAGGGCTTAATTAATTTCGCGACGATCTGAGATAAGGCAGGCTTCTATTCTAGACAGGCTTCTATTCTAGGCAGGCTTCTATTCTAGGCAAGCTAAGCTTCTATTCTAGGCAGGCTTCTATTCTAAACAGGCTTCTAGTCTAGGCAGGCTTCTATTCTAGGTAGGCTTCTATTCTAAGTAGGCTTCTATTCTAGGCAGGCTATGCTTCTATTCTAGACAGGCTTCTATTCTAGGCAGGCTTCGTGTCAAGAAATTACATTATATTCGATTATCATTAAACACATTAACCTAAGAAATCCCTGAGCAGTGAGAGTAATGTTGATAGCTTCCAATGACGTTGATTTCTACTCATGTTAACTTTCAATGTTTCCTATGTTTAAATACTATTTTCGTCAAAACAAAGTGAAATCTCTTCGACTTATCACAATGTTATTAGCATCATGAACGCATCTGATATATTGGATTTATTTCCATTTAACTGAACAGTATTAAACTATCTCTAAGGTATAATAAAATAAAATAATAATAATAACATAATTAAAATCAATCAATCAAAGTTTTATTATATTAAAGAGTACATCGAGTCATACGTTAATTGATTTGCATTTCACGATCTAAATTAAAATTAATTACAGTATTACTACTCACGGATCGTTGTTGTAGAGATTACCGTGCGGTGCATAGTTCCATTCTATATCTATAGCTGCAATATACACAACTCTTGTCCTTCCACCGTGGTGTATAAACTCTGAATGAGGAGGAGGATGGGGAGGGTAACTTAGAGAAAAATGTAAAATTGTAATCCAGATAAATATAACCTGGGACAGCATTTTCGTGGATCAACACCTAATTAAGACGTATTGGGCCAGGAACTGCTAGCGATCCTTGGGAACTCATCTGCCTCGACGGTCGACCGAAGAATGAGATGAGTAAATTATTACATTGTCCTTACATATGCTATCGTAATACTATCTTATCTATGCTGAGTTAGTTACCCATCCGTCATGGTACGATCTTTCTTCATAATGATGGATATGAATGATCAGACCCTATGGGCATATAACGCGATATAATGACTTAGGGTGGTCATTTATTTTAACAAAAACTCTCTGGTCTGTATACGATATAGGGCCTTAATTACTATCAGTTATCACTATTAATGAGAGAGAGCGAGAGAGAGAGAGAGAGAGAGAGAGAGAGAGAGAGAGAGCGAGAGAGAGAGAGAGAGAGAGAGAGAGCGAGCGAGAGAGAGAGAGAAAGAGAGAGAGAGAAAGATAGAGAGAGAGAAAGAGAGAGAGAGAGAGAGAGAGAGGTTGGTATTGTGGAGAAAATGTGTTGCACGTGAATTGCACTAAACTGTGCACTGTCGATGGTGGCAGTTGGAGGATATTAATAATAGTATGACATGAATACAATAATTTCCTACTCAAAGAGAGAGAGAGGGGGGAGAAGAGAGGGAGAGAATATAGAGAGATAAGGAGACAATATATGAGATAGACAGAGAGGCAGACAGAAAGGAGAAAGAAAGAGAGAGGGAATGAGAGAGAGAGGGATAGAGAGTGGAAGATAGAGCTAGATGGAAGGAGGTAGAGAGGAGAGGCATACAGACGAGAGAGAGAGAGAGAGAGAGAGAGAGAGAGAGAGAGAGCAAGAGAAAGAGAAAGAAAGAAAGAGATAAAGAGAGAGAGGGGGGAAGAAGAGAGATATAGAGATATAGAGAAAATATATGAGAGAGAGGCAGTCAGAAAGGAGAAAGAAAGAGAGAGGGGAATGAGAGATAGGGTGAGATACACAGGCGAGAGAGATAGATAGAGAGAGATAGAGAGAGAGAGGGGGAATGAGAGGGTGAAATAGACAGACGAGATAGAGAGAGAGATAGAGAGAGAGAGAGAGATATAGAGAGAGAGGGGGGGAGGAAGGGGTCCGGAGATATTCATGTATACATGCATGTCTGTTGTTGTAATTCTATGATGAACATGGAGACAAGGGGGTTAGACCTGTACCCTGAAGACTCTCCTCCGGCCTCGGTGTCCTCTGCTCATTCAACATTCCTTGCTATTATAATTGGTGATCAACAACTCCGCACAGTGATCCGCTGTCATCTGATCGTACGCCCTTGTTGATCAGCAACAACTCCTAACAGCGCGTGTGTCACGCATAGCCAGAGGCCAATGCTACATGTCCTTCGACTGAAACCTACCATTACCATGACCCTGTTTGGAGTTCCATGTTTTGCAGCGCAATTATCTTTACCGAAAAACAAGTGCAATTTGGTCTAACATCAAAGGGCATTTTCTTAGAATTTCTCAAGAAATGCTGACTCGCGTGAAGTAATTTTATGTTGCATTCTAGAAATTCTAGAAATTATTATTTCTGGAAATGTAGCACGAGCTGGAGGCATCTTTATAATATTATGTTCACCCTCGAGGCGATGCCATTTAAAAATGTGTTTGGGACGATTTACTGCAAAAATAATCCGTGATACCGCTCAAATTAAAAGCCAAATTGGTTACAGAAGATTAACTTCCTTGGTACAACAGTCGTTAGGTAAACGGTATATTGGTCGGAATATGTCAGTTATGCATACGATTTATTTAACACTAGTAGCTTACTATTAAAACACACTGCAGTGAAGAACACATGTAGGCTTACAGTCATGAAGCTGAATATTGCGTGAAAGGATGCTATTAATCGAATGAGAATTATTGGTGTTATTTTTTTATCATGGTAACTCTTAAGGCCCAAGCTTATCGGTTCAATTCGATGTTTTTTTAGTATTATTAAGTGTCAGCTTGCGTTTCTCGGTCAGATCTGCGAGTAGTCCGGGCGTAACATTGATCGTGTGGTTTGATATCCTACGTACAACCATAACGCTCACCCCCGTGTCCAGAAATTATTTATTTCCGCCGTAGATCCTGCTCCGAGATAAGGGTAGTTTAGTTTAGTATGATTTCATACTCTCTAGTATCTGTGAACAAAACTTGAGTTGAGATGAGAATGAAATCGTACTAAAATAAATGTTTGTTATCTCGGGGCGGGATCTACGACGGAAATACAGTACCCTTGCGTAAACCTCATTCATACCACCACTTGTGGGGTTTCAAGAATACATTTCAATTCGAAAGACTTTTATTATTATATAATCTCCTGTCACATGATGTCACATGATGTCACTAAATGGCTGTACAGCGATCTCTAGGCATAAAGTGAGTCTTATGTTATGGCCTGTCGTAGTAAACCTATGACGTATTCCCTGACTCAGTTCCGGACTGTACAGTGCGACCGTTTCGTGAAAGCTAGGCCAGAGTATCGTTTCTCCCGCTATGAGACCATCTAGCTCTCGTAAGTGCCCTATCCCCATGTATTAAGAGATTGCTACGAGACGAGAGTCCTTATAATTATTGTTTCGTAGTAGATTTGAGAGCTTCGAGAAATGATACCCTGAATCTTTAAAACAAGCATGTCTCCTAATATATGTATACATTTCAAATAAGTACGTTTCCTGTTCATACATAATACCGCAAGCATTACAGATATTCTGAAATATCGTGTACGTAGTTAAAATATAAAAATGTTGACTACCGGCATATACTGTTTTATTTTTATTTATAGGCTAATAAATGCTGATGAAAATTCCCTCCCTCGTGATGTCCTCAAGCACTCTGTAACCATTAGCGTATATTTGAATCATGTTATAAAGTTATTAACTAAGCATTCAATATCTAAAACCGCAGTTAATGAACAATGACGTTCCTATCATAGACGTCAGCGCAGTAAAGATAATTTTCAGATGCAATTTATCATGTATTGTCGAAATATTTACGACATTAAACTACTTTAATACAAAAGTAAACTGCATCCATGCTATTATATTAGTTGGGCATATTTGGGCGTACATAGATTATTTCATGGTTATATATTCAATATCATCTAATGATAATGGTTGAGTGAATCCGTCCATTTCATATTATGTTGTATTACTTCCTGTACTGGTAGTATAATGTGTACTGTATACATTTTTTTAAAGAAGTTTTATTTTCTCTAAACTATTCACTAACAACCGTAACCATTTGAAAATTAAGTAAACAGTAATCATAAAATTCAAGTAAACGAGCATTCGACATCGAATGGTATACTATAATATGTAAGCTTTATATGCTGTCTATTCCCATCTGATAAAAATCTATTCAGTGCAATTCGTACATATTCTCACGTTTGAAGTTGAAAACGAAAGGTCTCTATCTATGTATGACATGACGTAATACCGAGTGTATGTTGTATCAATGCTTAACTTGAAGAATAATCAGATAATATAACCTTTCTTTTCTTGAAGGTATCAGAAGCTGATACATAGATCATTTTTTTCGACTAATTCAACATGGCGGAGGTTTTGAGACGACGAAAGTAAACATTCAAATGCATTCAAGGGCTATCTCGAAAGGCGCTTAATTGCTACCGTCAATGACAAAACAAGATGAAACGACACGAACATCCAATTCAATTCCTCCACTTTTAGAAACCACAAGTAGAAATGACATATTCCTACCACTAACCGACATTTCAAGAAGTCGTGTCCAATGTCTCGCGAGATCATCTAATGCTTACCCATAATGCATTGTGAAACGGTATCATGACCTTAACCTTCTGAGAGTTACGAGTGGGGCTAGACCACCATAAAACCAGTTTATCGGAAACTCGTCTATTACGCTAGGGAGACAGCTCAAAGTCATATGTGTCTCCATGGTATGGTCTACTCGTGTATGTATACAGAGTCTAGTTTCCCTGTATTGTACAAGGGACGTTTTAACCATACCTCGGTATCCCTCTCTAAAATGATTCCTCGATCTTTCACAATTTGTGGTATAAAATGATGATTACTCTGTAGTGTCTGGGACTATCCAATATTTACCTTCCTGAGATAGACAGTTATCCGCATAACCAAGTTATCTTTGTTCACAGAGGACTAATCAAAAAGGGTGTCTTTGGTGGGATTAGGAATTACACAATTTGGGAATAGAACTCATGCTGGTATTGGTAGTACACCCATGGCACTGTCCAAACAAACATATAAAATCGATGGTATGGAAATAGTAAATCATCACCACGTCCATTTCTGCTCAAGGACTATACGCATAAAACTGACTTTTACTGATATTCAAAATAGCATTCGTTGATTGTATGAGACTTGGCAGCTGCATGATGCATAAACGTGGTTTTATTTCATTATACCACGGTCATCTCGCAGTCATTCCAATTTTTATGAGGACGATGGAGTGATCTTGACTTCCTGAAAATCCAAAAGATATCGATATTTCAGTTTGGCACTCGGGACTGCCGAGACTTTTCAAATCAAAGGTTTTCTCTCTGGGTGTTCGTTGTACACTGTATAATAATAATATAACACATGCACATCCGTACGTATTTGGATCTATACCTCAAGACATCTCTCTTCGTTCTGTTCTTAAAACTATATACCTCTTCGTTCGGTTCTTAACAATATAGCTCTGCGTTCTGTTCTTGACTCATTGTTTCAATGTTCTGTTCTTGACAAAACATCTCTCTGTTCTGTTCCTGACACATCCTTGTGATCTATTCTTGACTACGTGGTAATAGAATATATCTGCGCTCTGTTGTTGACAATATATCTTTGCATTCCGTTCTTGACAACATATCAATCTGAGTTTTGTTCTTGACTATAACTGTTGTTCTTTGCAATAATAGTTCTCTGTGTTCTGTCCTTGACAATATCTCACTGTGTACTGTTCTTGACAACTTGACAATATGTATCTGCTTTAAGTTCTTGATAACTTGGGTCAATATATAATCTCTGATCTTCGTGCAGACCGAATTTTCCAATAATAATGTCTCGTTCTTCTCCCGGTGTCTCTTTCTTCTCATATCTCTTTCTGCTTCCTTTATCTCGTTCTCCTCCTTATCTCTCTTTCTGCTTCATATCTCTTCTCCCTGCCACTCTCCCTGTTGTCTATCTCTGGTTTTGCTGCCCATATATAATTCTTCTCCATATGTCTCGTTCTGCTCTCTATCTCTAGTTATACCTATCTATCTCGTTCTGCTCTCTATCTAGTTCTACCTATCTATCTCGTTCTGCTCTCTATCTAGTTCTACCTATCTATCTCGTTCTGCTCTCTATCTAGTTCTTCTACATATCTATCTCGTTCTGCTCTCTATCTCTAGTTCTACCTATCTATCTCGTTCTTCTCTCTATCTAGTTCTTCTACCTATTTATCTCGTTCTGCTATATATCTCTAGTTCTACCTATCTATCTCGTTCTGCTCTCTATCTCTAGTTCTACCTATCTATCTCGTTCTGCTCTCTATCTAGTTCTTCTACCTATCTATCTCGTTCTGCTATATATCTCTAGTTCTACCTATCTATCTCGTTCTGCTCTCTATCTCTAGTTCTACCTATATATATATATCTCGTTCTTCTCTCTATCTAGTTAATCTACCTATTTATCTCGTTCTGCTATCTATCTCTAGTTATACCTATTTATCTCGTTCTGCTATCTATCTCTAGTTCTACCAATCTATCTCGTTCTGCTCTCTATCTCTAGTTCTTCTCCCTATCTATCTCGTTCTTCTCACCATGTATAGTTCTACTTCCTATCTCTCGTTCTTCTCACCATGTATAGTTCTACTTCCTATCTCTCGTTCTTCTCACTATCTATAGTTCTGCTTCCTTTATATATTTCTTCTACCTATATCTATCTCGGTCTGCAGCCTATCTCTCCTCCTGTTCCCTGTCACTTGTTCTTCTCTCTATCTCTCATTATCTTTCTGCTATCGACTCCAAGAGGAAACCAATTGTCAAACTTTCCTTTCGATGTACATATGTTTGAAAACATTGCGCATGCGCAATCTAAATAGAGCCAACTTATCGATTTATGTCTACAATATACCCCAACCATTAGATTCAAATGTTGAGTGAAAATGTATGTTTGTCAAAGTATCTAAACTAATACTGCAAATGTTTGGCGATAATTAGCCTAGAGGAATTTACCACTGGTCTAATATCAACAACTACTTTAATACCGAGGGGAAGTTGCCTATGGTAAGCTTGTAGGTTTAATTTCCTCTGTGTATAAATACCGAATATCGATTATACTTGAAGAGGACTTGTATGTTCCTTGTTGCCTGGTATATTATAAGATGCAGTGTCCGTATTACAGTATACACTATTAGTAGTTAGTATCAACTACATATGTATTATTACCACGTTCAAGTATGAGCGAAACTATGTTGTCATGTCTCGTAAATTAATAATAGTTATAACAATAAATATGTACATGTGTAAGGCTCCAAATCCATGCTCTAAACCTTGCTTAAGGTATTATCCCGGTCAGTGGGTCAGTGTATACTCAGTTGCCCTCTGAACTCCCTGGGGAGTATTCAATCGAAGCTTCTGTGTTATATGCACTATGTGGTTAACATATGTATTGTCATCTCAGGCAACAGGGTACCCATTACCTACGAATTCTTGGTAACAACATGAATGGGAAATAAAATTTAAATAATATAAAAGATATTGGAAGACGAAAATAAAAGAATATTTTCCCTATATTAAGGGAACAAGGTCTTTATATAAAGTGCGTATTGACGTCTGGAACTGGCAGGTTTAGGGGTCGGTGAGGCCGCACACTCACACCCCACCCCCACCCCACCCAACTCAAAAAACAAAACAAACAAAACATACAACGACAATAAATACATTTTAATATACCTGAGGACAGAACATTATTATAATTATATCACAAGGTATGGCGTTCAAAAAAGGCGTATGTAACTGTTGAAATGTTATATCTATTCTCCTTCATAAAAGAAATCTAGATCCCTCCCTGATAACGGTCCGCATAACGTGTCATATCTGATGACTCTATTGATGATGAGTCTGGACATCTGGACATTTCTCTATATATGCATGGCCATGTATGCTGATTGTCCTTTACGTGCTAATACTTAAATTAGTCTGTAACTCTTTAAAGGTTCAAATTATTTACTTACTTGGTAAGAATTCATGTCAATTAATACCACTATAATACGTATGTTACAGAATTTCTCCTGAAAATTTATGCATATAGGCATTACGTTACGATCGATATTTTCAGTAACTGAATTGTACTTACGAGGAATTATTTCTGTGACATGAGCATTTTGGAAAACAAATAAATTTGTGGTTGACCATAAGGTCTAGTATTCTATTCTGAAGGTGTTCATCACATTCTTTGGTTATACGTAATGTGTCTTGTACAAGCAACCGTTCTACACTTTCAAACTATGCATATTTAAATACAAATTAAAAAATCAATAATCTAAAGCCAAAAAGAAAGGAAGAAACCCTATTTTCGTAGACGAAATCAAATGTAATTCCAAACGCAAGGCGTAAAGCTTTTTTCTTTTAAGAAACGAAGGATATTTTGAGCCCACGTTTCGTCTAAGTTGGAAGTTAGGCAGAGTGGCGAATATTGATAGTTGTAGGCGAAGCGAGCAGACGGCCAGTCGAAATCGAGCAGACGACTGTTTGGAAATGTAGCAGAGCTTCGTGGAATAGATTGTTGTAGCTATACAAGAGTTTAGAGGAAGAGGATTTGCTTTTGCCGCTGTTGAATGAAGACAACGTTGAATCTCGTGGATATAGCCAGCTGTCATCAGATATCCATTATTGAATCGGACAGGACAAAACAGAAGGCGTACTGTTATCGATAATGTCTGGATGGTGTTCAAGAAAGGTGACTCTCATTGCAGAAGACAGTTTTCGTGACTTAGCTGCATGACTCCATGGCACTCGGTGCGGTGTGTGGGTGTTTGTTTTTAAATGTGTTTTTTAAATAATATCGGACAGACCAGCATGAGTGGTATATGAATGAGAGAGATATATATTTATACCTTCTGTTTCCTGGAGCAGTTCAATGGCAGAGGCGACACGAGATGTATGGATTGTTTAACGGTCAATTGCCCCCGGGGTGTCTACAAGCAATGATTCGATCGGCTCCAATCGCCAAGGAAAATGAAAAATGCATGACCTGTTCCAGTTATAGAGGACTCGCTGTTCCATTCGCTGGTCGGAATGACCCTGTGTGTGTTTTCTAAACGTGTGCGGAATTTTGGATCTACCAACTAGTCTTTATGAAGAAGTGGAACTCCTCACCGCGGAAGTGGCACGGTAAGGACTCGCTTCTCCTATCCGTTTAGTCATTTTATGGAAGTTCCTTAATAACAACCAGAAATTGATTTTTCCATCTTGCTGTGTTTCTTAGCCGATATTTAAAGATCGTCCCATTCCCGTAAACTATTGGCCTTCTTTAACAGTCGTTCTAGGTCTCTGGTTGTGGTCAAAGAGTACAGAATTGGGTCGCATTTGAATACGCTATCAGTACCATAGCGCACGTCTAGTAAAGACAGACTATATGCACCGGTCCAGCACGGCAGGGACTCCTAAATAGTCTGTATACAGATGACTGATGTGATTACATTAGGCTACAGATGTATAGTGTAATATAGCAAGTAATTGCTTTTCGAGGGCTCGTTCTTGTTATATAAAAGAAGAATACATGAATTGATTGGATACCAAATTAGCACAATTAGTTTGTTTTTGCCAAGCTTGGATTACATAGTGCAGTAGTTATGTCCCACTGTACACAGCTGATGTAAGGGAAATGACTTTATCTCATTATACGTAACAACAGGAGATGTGACAGTGACGAAAAGCAAACACGTGATCATTACGAAAATCTAGTATCATGAGTATGACTGGGGTAAATGAAAAATATCGAACATATGGAAAATTACTAAAGGCAAGCATGTGACACATGACGAATATTAACTATGTGACATATGACGAAAATCAAACATTTTAAACGCCGAATATCAAACATGGGACACTGACGAAAGTCAAGCATTTGATAAATGACATAGTTTTAACATGTGACAAACGACCCAACTCAAACATGTGATAATGACAAAAATTACGAATATGAAACATTTCGCAATGACGAAGATCAAACACATTTGACATTAAACACGTTATGTTTGCGTGGTACAGTTCATGCAGAATAAACAGGCTTTATATAGTTTTAGATATGTCGTGACATTTAAATATAGCAATAAACCGTCTTGGTCATATTTCAGGAATGTAAATATCACATAGAGTTTGAGAGTGCAATAACACCCATTCAATAAATAACAACTGGTTCCCTTCCGTAGATACAAATGATAGGATATGGTAAAAACTGGTTACCTGTCTCAGATACAAATGATTGTAGTCATGTGACCAACAACAATGCCACCAAGAGGTGTGATGTCATCCATTGTGA
>JAUTBV010128492.1:0-27680 GCA_032361325.1 Lepetodrilus fucensis | reverse complement strand
CATGTTGGTTATGATCATAGTGCCGACTGTTCTGCAGAGCCTATGATTACATGTTTGACACACATCAATCTGAAGCTGCTTCATGCAATTGGGTCCGGAGTTATTGGTGTAGGATGATAGGTATTGCTGACTGATCCTACGCAAAGCTAATTCACACCGACTTTCATACCTATTTCATTTCACATGGTCTGTGGTGTAGGAAACAAGTCATGCCGTGTCAGTTTCCTGTCATGTTGGCTATATACAACATCTGGCAATATAAACCTTTTGACAAGTTCATTGCGCATTTAGAAATGTGCGTTTCATATCGCAGTTAGCAGGATATGTTTCATGGTTGGTATTTTTGTCATTCTGGTAATTTTAAAAGATTAATCAGTAACAAGTTCACTTTTGAAATTTGTATTTAATATTTAATGTCGAATATCTGAAGTATTTTAGACGTAACAATTTCTCCAGAAAATTGTATAAAGAAACTTTGCTTGAAGAGATTTTGAAAGGAATGTATTTCTCCTGCTTGCAGAGATTTTCAAAGGGATTTAATTCTCCTCAATTTGCTTTACATTATCCTATCATGATTCTAAAAAGGTTGTCCTACATTGCACTACATATCTTCTTGTGAATATTCATTCATGGTGGGTATTGAAAGCCTTTTAGTGTTTGTGGTTGATAACGACTGTACAAGTCGACTGATTGCCTGTAATTGTGGTGTGTCTCGGGTGAGTACTCTGTAGGCTGAGATCTAACACAAATACACTGCCTGACACACACACAGGCTATAGACTGCAGTGTGTGTACACCAAGCACTGCCACTACAACAGCTATAGACCTCCAGTTATTTGTCAGCTAACTTACAAGCTGATCTGTATCTCTGACCTTTTGGAAGATAAGGCTGGTAATGGCTGTACAGATTGAGCAGGGAGAACGGCCACGGGAGTCATCCAGGTTCAGCCCTGGGCCGACATCTTGTTTCAAGACGGCCAAACGTTTTTCACCGGCCTAATCGGCAATTTGTGCCTTGATCTTGTTGGCATACTTGTAGCAATGGCAGAACATACCACCCAGGGGCAAAGGGTGTTACAATACACAGATGCATTCGAACTTATTGCAAAGGGTCACGAACACGTACTGGCTGAACCACATTGCTGCCCTAACACTTTCGTGTGGGTACACACGCTGAATAATAGCTATAAGACAGGTTTGCATTCAGGCCATTACATTTTACCTTTCTGGGCGAAGGTCGAGTTATAAATATTCAATGGCGACCTCTCGTGTTGACGGTATGAGTCAGGTTTTAGTAGAAGACGACCACAGTGTACAAGTTACACTGCATGGTACAAGGCGAACGTGTCGCCGATAGGAAAGACCCTATTCCCAGTAGTGTCAACCCGACCTGGGACAATCTGAAGACTTCCGACAGGTATGTAAAGGTGGAGTTGAAGTAGATCTAGCCGGTGTATGTCCACAAGGGCTGCGTTCTACCTGCTCTGGTGAAGCTGATGTAAGGATTCTGTGTGTGTGTGTATGTGTGTCCAGCCAACTGCTATGGTCTTGTATACACTGCAGTAGGTGTGTCTTCATATACACTGGACTAACAGGTGTCTCAGGGTGTAGCTGGATAATTAAATTACGATCACATTCCTCCACTCAATTTAAAGTACATGAGTATTTCTCCATCTGAATATCCAATGTATTGGTGTGGTATCACATGTTATTCTTTTGTTTTCGTTTATTTTTATTTTATTTTTTTTTCATCATGTATAGGTGACTTATTCCTTCTGTAATGTAAAGAACAAATTCATTCATTCATTTATTCAATTCAATTGTATTTATATTTTTGTTTAATGATTTATATTTTGTAAACTATTGTAGCAAATTGATAAAAGATTCCTGCAGCAACATTAAACTCCATAATCACTCACTTACTGTTATCTCTAGTTATAATGTTAAGATGTTGAGGAATTTACCTAGGTAAAATAGCCCTGAGATTATATTATACAAGCTTGTTTTGTTGTATCCCATGAATGAGGTGGTGAAGCTAACATATCAGGTTGTTGATCTCATCCGACAGCTGCTTGTCAGGTAGTAAACAGGACTTGTCCAGTGTAGCTATAGTGTGTTAATCTGATTGCCTGCTTGTATCTGTAGCACTGTGTTAATCTATCAAGTAGTTGACACTAATGTTCTAGTTGTCATATCCAGATAACAGGTATAGACCGCCCGATCCAATTGAACTGTGACCTGTGTACACTTGCTGTATGTCTGTATAACATGTCCTGACCTCCACTGACCTCATGGGACCTCATTAGTGCCTGAAGGAGGGAAACAGTTGTAGTCACGCATAGCAGTACATTGCTACATTGGGGGGGGGGGGGGGATATTTTTCAGATATTTGTATTTTTATACACACAAAAATATGTTAACCATTAGATTTAATTTTAACCATTAGATTTTTTTTTTTATTATATTACTAATAACTGTAATCACACTTATTAGTGAAGAACTGTATGTTCTTTGTAGTTATTGTAATAATTGTCACTTTTTCCATGCTGCAAATTGAAATCTAAACTTGAAACTGACGTAATGTGAAACTGACATAAATTTAGCTTGTACTGCTATCTGTGTGGTGAATCCGAGAATCCCCTCCTGTCGGCCTATCAATCACAGAAGCTGTTTGAGCTTCGTGTATATCTCCTTGATGTTTGCCACTACTTTAGCTCAGCTCCCAGTCGCTGAGTTTTCTTGCATGACCGATGTGATGATCATTCACTTTGTGTCTCTTCAAAGACAGAATATATGCTCTCTAACATGTATCAGATTGCTTCATTATCACCACAAATGGGTTGAGCTTGAGTGAAATTGTCAGCCAATGCATTCAACTGTTTTATCTGTGCTTTGTAACAACGTGTTACCTGACAAGAGTAATTTGCCAATCAGTGCAGGTGTCATCTCTCTCATTTCATGGCATGTCATGGAATCTCCGGAATTTCACATTTCATTTACGCAAAAAGCTTGTTAACACTGTTTTTGTTAGCGTCTGTCAGAGTAATCATTTAAAATGCGCTATAGCATATCGCATGTTTTATTGCGAGGCAGAGCTGGAGGGGAATTGAGCCTTGTTGCGTGTACAGTTTTGTTGTTTGTGACATCTGAATTAGACAACAGGAAGTTTGTCACTGATATGAAATCACTGGTTTAGTCGCGGCTAATTTGGTGGGCATGGAATCAGCGAGACTGACATTGCGTTCCTCCATGAGATAACCCATTAGTGAGAATGCTTTTATTTTTCCAGGATTATTTTTTCTCTCTCACTCTGGTGTTTTCATTTTAAATTGAATCCTTTGATTATATCTTATTTGATCTATGGCCTTGTCATCGCTATCAGTTTGAAATCTGTAAAATAATACTTTGTTCTCAAACTGATAGTGATGATAGAAAGTGGAACTGCAGCGCAATTTAGGAAGAACAGGAAAACAGACGGTAACATTTTGCCAAAGTTTCCGGAATAGTTTTAAGAATTTACTTCAGCTTAAAATAAATAAAATTAGATGTTCAAAATATTTTCTTCTGTTTCAGGCCTCGGAATCGGGTTCAGATCTCTTCACGGTGTCTGTGAACCATAATCGTGAGTACCGCTTTATATTTCATTTAACCTTTCCTTTCTCATTGTGGCACTACCACGACAGTGAATTGATATCTTACAGTCGTGGATTCCACCTCCCAAAGTGAGATAATCCTGTTCACATTTCTGTATCCAAAGCGGTGTTATATCTGCTTTCTATAGCACTGAAACGGGTACATAGGTAGGATTCAATCAACCAGCACTCCATTATTGAAAGGCCCACATATGCATGTATGTGTATACATCTGCTGTGTTATTGTGTAGGAACCATATATCCATATTCAAGCTCATCTGTTGCTGGAAGCGAGTGATCGTGTTTGCATGTGCGTACATGCCCCCCTGCGTCGGTGGACATATTGTAACCAGCGGTGATAAAATGTTATCTGTGTCGCTCACAAACTGCCAACAAATGCTGGCGGCTTTCTGGTCATTGTTGCGATACGGGCGCCCTTTGTGCTGCACATTAATTTGATAGGTTGATGTTCACCAGCTTTCCCTCCGCGCTCCAGCGAATACGCGCTCCAGCGAACACGGAGGCAGCGATGCCTGAAAAGGAATTATTCCTGCCTCCATTGCGCACACACAAACTGTGAGTCATTGGGCAGTGGAGCGTGTTGCCGTAATCCAAAGCCTTTGAGTTCAGGCCCAGGGTTAACTGGTTAATGGGCATAAAAGGCTTCATCTCTACTGGGAAGAATTTGAACAGCCACTAGAAGACCCTAGGAACAAATCCCCATTCATTCCCCCCATTGATGGAGGGCTCTTGAGAGTAGGCCAAATTATCTGACCAGACCTGAAACCTCTACAAGCAATGAGATAAATCAAGGGAATTTCCTAAAGAAGTGGTTTTCCTCTTCCGAGGTGGCGAGGAATTATTGTGGTGAATGTAATGGTTGTTCTGCACTGAGGGTTATTGTGTCGGGTCAAGAGACTGACCGGGGCCGGGCAAATTGAGCGGACAGTGTGAGAGGACTGTCCACGAGACGCGAGACCACCAGATATCTCATCCATTGTCAGACACTGTTTAGGCTGGCTTGATTTGATTGAGGACTATCTGCTGCGATTTTCCAGTGGAGAGGACTTCGATCTGATTAAGATAAAGCTGTGGAGGACGTGGATATCGCATGGATGTTCCGAGAGAAATGTGATCTTGATTTGATGCGGCTGGCCAGCATGTCTTCACGCCTGCCAGGGAACAACTTGCCATGTACATGGGAGGCATCGCGTCCTGACCTTTCTCTCGGAGGCTCCAGCCCTCCCACAATGGAGGGATCTTCTCATTATCACTCTGGATAATGGCAGTAGGGGAACTGACGTGTGGAAAATACTTGTAAAGTCAGAGCTGGATGACTGGAGGATTATGTTGTGTCTATGGAATATGGGGAA
Source organism: Lepetodrilus fucensis (assembly GCA_032361325.1). NCBI lineage: Eukaryota > Metazoa > Mollusca > Gastropoda > Lepetellida > Lepetodrilidae > Lepetodrilus > Lepetodrilus fucensis. The sequence goes on along the minus strand of JAUTBV010128492.1, from coordinate 22,675 downwards.
AAGTTCACTTATTGAATCGTCGCAAATGGGTGAAAGATTCCCGCAGCGACGTTAAACTCTATATTCACTCACTCACTTATTGAAAGTGATGCTTTTTGCTGTGTGTGATAAAAACACATGCTTTTCAACTGTCAGATCACACAATTGGACTTTGTCTATGTACATAAGATAAGATAAGGTGGGTCAATAATATTTCCCTGTGAATTTTTAGTAAACTTATATAACTTAAATTAATTATTTAAATTAATTAATTAATTTAATTAATTTTAATAAATAAATAATTAAATAAATAAAATGGACATTTTGTAAACTTCAATTGAATTTCATAATATTTATGTTACTAAGGTGGTGAGTGAAAATATGTGAACATTTGCAGGAAAACTTTGACATATTTGCTGTTGCCAACCGTACACATTTTCACATTAGTGACCATAACAACACGCTTGACTTTGTCAATTGTTGTTCTCCGTATGTTGTTACTGTAGCACCTTCAATGAAGCATTAAACTGGTCGTAGTTAGCCGTGGAGGAAATTACTGTGTTATCCAAGATTAATTCCGAGTCTATTTGGAGTTGGATGAGGCGGACAGTTCCATATTGATTTCTCATTCAATTTCACTTTTTATGGCCGGCACCACTTTGATGCCTCAGGGGGTGGAGAGTATTCAGACGGTCGACCCCGCACCTGGTCTCCAAGGGGTTCAGCCAGCCGGAATCAGTCGGAAAATTGATGGCCCCCTCTTGCCCTGGCCATCAAATAGACTCCCTGGGGCATCCAGTTGCCATGCTATCAAATAAAGCCCCTTCATTGAACACGTTTTCAGAGATCATCATCTGCCAACGCCTCATAACAATACTGGCCAATTTATTCGGTTACTCATCCAGGCTGGAGTTCTGCTAGGAAGTGGAGAGGAACCAAGATGGCCGCCTCCATTCCGGATCCTAATGGCCTAATCATGCCTCAACACCTCGCTTTAATTGACTGCAGATTTGGCGATTGTTTCACCAGCTTTACACTGCTCATCAGTGGCCTGGAAATCCAGTGGGTAACAAGATGATTAGCTACGTCAATAAGCAGGCTGTAGAGCTGATTTCTCTCCTCCTCGGGGAGCTTCCATACCACCACCAGGGACAGCTGGGAACAATAGCCCATGTTTTCATGGGCCGTGCAGCACAGTGTTGTCCAGCTGATCTAGCAGCCATTAGGACAAGGTCCTCGTGTCAATTGTCCTGCGTCCTGCTGTCAGGGGCAACAGCAGAAGCTGTGGATCATCCCACCGGTGGAAGTCTGTCACTGTCGTGGAGCGTTGCCAAGATGAGATTGGAAGTGTGGATAGCTCCTCTCACATGCTTGCTGTAATTCAATTCACCACGTTTCTCTTTGTGCGGGAAATATTCCTATGCTAATCTGCCATTGCAGACGTTTTTCTGTGTCTGTGGAAGAGGACTTGTCCTACTAACTGGATTGGATAGTCGGTATGTGTTAAATGTAGCTTGAGGTGTATTAAGCACAGCAAATTCTCAGGAGGACAATACTATAACACTGCCGCTGTGCTATTTCTTGACATATGTATTTTGGCATACTGAACCAAATTTCCTTACGACATCTTGACACCCACAATGTCACCACGTGATGACATACTCCAGTATTAAAAATCCCATCAAGCATGGCCTCGTGTTTTTGTGTCCCAGCTCCCAAGGCAACGTTGATTCATTTCATTCACCTGTTTGTTTTATGTGGCTTTTCTTTTCCTTGGTGACGTGCCAGTGTCGGAATTCCATTCAGTGTCCTGTTTTGTAGTCAGGACATTTGCTGTGGGAAATAGGAAATAGCTGTGTAAACTGATACTGAGAATCAGCTATCGTAAGAGGAGCATTATCCCGGACTTTAAAAGAACCATTAACCGTACTGCTCTTATGGTTGGTTTTTCCCAAAGGCTGGTGTTTTCATTGTGATTACATGTCTTTCTGTGGCATTAAAGATCCCATCTTTAATCTTTAATGTCAGCTCAGGTTTAATCTGATCATCTTTGATCCCCTGGAACGAAAATATTGAAATTTAGGATTTTGCATGGTTTTTTTTGCACATGCTGCTACGAAGGCAGCTTGTCTGTTTAATACTTCTGTGCTATATTCTTGAATCAAACTTGAAAGCGCCAGATTAGTTGAGCTTTTGGCAGTTTTTGAAAATGTGGAATTTATCTCGTTGGCAGAAGAGTCGTTGTGAAGATGTGCAAGATTACGGGGCCAAGAGTGATCACTTTGCAGTTGCATCACTGTATATACGAGTACACCACGACATTCCTCACCCAAATGCTACTTGTTGACACAGGCAGCTCTACGTTGAGAATTTTCGTTGCTTCGACAAGCCGCGGCTGATTTAGAAAACCAAAAGAGATCTTCACAAGACACGAGTGCTTGATGCCAGCCGCCCAGAGTGAAAAACTTTGTGTGTCTCTTTGACTAGCGAGTCTGCCTCATTCACTTCATCCCGCGATAATCGGCAAACTAATTGTGGAAGGATTGAGCTAACCTTTGCGCATTCACGGGGGGGATTGAGGAAAGCCGCACAATGCCAAGAACTAGGCTAGGGGTAGTGTAGAAGATTTTGACGTGGCATCGCTAGAATTCATCGTCTCTCTGCCTAAGATAGCCTGGATCATCGGCAGAGGTGATTGTCAATATTGGGATTATCACACTGAAAGATTTTACTTGCTCAGGAGTTTGGCTCCATACTGCTATCCCTTCCTGTTGAATCTACTTCAAAGGTGTGCTCACAGCTCGTCCAATATGACAACAGATTTCGAGTTGAGCCACATTTGTACAACTTGGATGGCTACATTTGTGGCACATGCTATGCTACAGTTATGAGCTATGTTACGCTTGCGACTTGGACTGTTGCAGTTGTGGATTATCTACGGATACTCCCAACATTTACAGACTGGCGTATTGTCGCTGTAGTACTGTTGAAAGCTGTGTAAAATCCAATCGTGTGAGCCAGCGTAGTTTAACATTGATTCTCTGAAGTAAGCAGGAAGTGGACACTGACAACGTAAGGGGGAACTGCCTGTCATTTAACAGGAACACAATCACTCTGTCACACATATCAAGCCTTGAATCTCGCTATCAACAATGATGAGAGCATGTCTGATGTATACATCTATCTTGATAGTATCTGGTATAGTATTTATACGACTGTCCCCCGAACCCAGTCTGATTGAAACGAATGTTTAACGCCTGCTTTATCGGCTAGAACAAAGGTATCCCGTGACGACTAACCGGAAGTAGGGATCCTAAATGCCAGTGATGTGTAGAAACAGTATCCTACTTCACAGAGGGAGGATTTTTTATGCATTGTGGGATATAGGATATATGTGTTTAGATATACCAACAGTGTTCTGGGGGATAATGGAAGGATCTGGGTTTTAACTGGCTGGTGGTACAGTATTCGCGGAGGAGTACATGTTCAGTCAACAATATTTCCATGGCATTGTGCGTTTTTTCCCCTGAAGGCATGATAAGCAACATGTTTTCGCTTCACCCTTAATTCTGCAAATTGCCAGGATAGCTTTCAGCTTTGTTTACAGCTGTCGAGTGATATACCAGCAGTTCATAGTGTTCTGTGGCATTCAGTGGTGTTCCATGGCGTTCCATGCAGTTTCGGGTCTTGGCAGATGTCGCTTCCTACTACTGTGTTGTACAGATCTGTTTGTGTTCTCAGTACTTCACAACCTGTCAGAAGCTATTTTTGATGAGCATGCGTTTTGGTAATTTTTTCACCATCTTTCTGTAATTTTCCAGGGTTATAAATACGGAGCTTCTTGTTGGGTCTGGCTGTAGGATGTTTGTGTTGCTTCTGCCTGCCGTCTGTGTTTGTCGTTACCCCCCAGACCCCCCCTCTGGGTTTGAGTCTGGTATACCAGATGATTTTTTTTTACCCACTGCAGCAGCAGGTTTGCTGTCAAGGAAACAAATAGTACACGAAAACCGAAAATTAAACTGAGAGAAAATATTATTGGTCGTTAATTAAATTTTGCATGAGTCATGCAAGTCGTTGAAAAGAAGATAATGGTTTTCTTTGAAACGTGCGAGGTTGCCGATATTGAGCTGTACATATTGACAAAAACACATGTCTGTTGGCACACAAGTATTGATATTACTGCAGCATGCCAGTCTTAGGTTTCAGGAGAATGTTGTAGCTCACCTAGTCCGAGGGACTGATATGTTTGTGGCATTGTCTGGCTGCTTGTTACAAGATAAATTAGGTATAGAGAACAGTTAACGAGACTTACCAACTTGCAGGAATAGGAATGATATATGTTCTTGGAGTTTGGTAGCAATTCAGCCACTTTCTATTTCGATACTTACTTCTAAAACACTCAAATAGTCTTAGCATTTCGTCCAGATATAGTCGTCTATTCAAACTTATTTTTACGTTTAATTTATCAGAATTATTTCTATCTATAATTATTCCAATTTTGTTTGTAAAGTCACGGTGTTGCTAACACTTTCTCGTTGTCGTCAGGTTATTCTTTGTACATTACAAGATGTTGTTTACCATTTCAGGCTCTCCTAGCGACCGACTTCCAGTCACAGCTTCTCTCGTGCTCCCACCACAAGTCCCACCACCGACGACCACGTGTAACGGCACCACTGTTGTCACGACAACAGCAAGTGCCACCATCAGCGTAACTACAGCAACCACCACTACCACTACCTGCAGCACGCCCACGACCTCTCCAGCATCCACTGCCACCACTGTATGTCGGCCGCCGTCACGACCCCTGGTGTCCCCAGTGACCAGTCGACGCCCCACCCCCACACCGCCCCCACCTCCTCGACAGTCGCCGTTACCGCAGCAACCGGTTGCTCTACCTCCTCCTCCTCCTCCTAAGCCTCAAGGACTCGCTGCAGCCTCAGTGTCGGTGCCCAGAGACGCCAGTGTCAAGGTCACTCCACCGCCAGTGAAAAGTCAGCGGCGTGAGGAGCCGCAACATCTACACTCACACTCTCACACCAACTCTCACGCCAGTTCTCACACCAACTCTCACGCCAACTCTCAAACCAACTCCCACGCCAACTCGCACAACCACTCGCATTCTCACTCCCATCCGGCGCATTCTCACTCTCACTCTCACTCGCATCAGCATCGGGAGAGAGAGCGGGAACGAGAGCGGGAGAAGGAACGAGAACGAGAGAGGGAAAGAGAGAGAGAAAGGGAACGAGAAAGAGATAGGGAGAGAGATCTCGTGCATCACAGTTTATTCCAGGGATCTCTGACACTATCTAAGCCACCACTCTGGTCTGGGTAAGTACATCTTGAAAATGTCCAACACCATTTGAGCATTAACCCTCTCCATGCTAGATGCAACCGGAGATGGCCTAAAAAAGCAGTGTCTTATCAGGGAAAGGGTTAAAATAAAATATGTTGGAAGATTACTTTGAAGGAATAATCAGTATGTAACTGACATGTAGACATATAGTATGAATATAATACTATGATGAATAATCAATGTTATTCATATCAAATTAAGTTTCTACATGTTCAACTCTCTGAGGAGTATCCTTACACGTTCTATTCACTTTACTTCCAGCTCTCCAGCCAGCAACCACATCTACGGTGGCCACCACTCGCTCCCCCACTCCCCCAGTCTCCACCCCCTCCATCCGCACGTCCCACCCAACTTCCCTCCCCACTCAGTCACACCCTCCCCTATCCACCATACCACCCCACCCCATCCTGCACCCCACAGCATGTTCGCACCCCCCATACCGCCAGGACCGTCTCCGCTAACATCCACCGCTATTCCACAAGTCAGCCCTGCCAACCACTTCGCCAGCGAAACCATCATTAGAAGTAAGTACTACACGGAAACCGTTCATGTCGAGATCTTTGTACAGTTTAATCTGCACCGCGAGTCCAGTACGTGAACATCTTGACCCAGCACAAGCTTGTGGCTGTAGACTCGCAGTAACTGTTCATGTCGAGATCTCTGTACAGTTTAATCTGCACCGCGAGTCCAGTACGTGAACATCTTGACCCAGCACAAGCTTGTGGCTGTAGACTCGCGGTAACTGTTCATGTCGAGATCTCGTACAGTTTAATCTCCATCGCGAGTCCATCAAGTGAACACCTCGACCCAGCACAAGCTTGTGGCTGTAGACTCCCAGTAACTTGATGGCTGAAGTCGACTCACGTTCCTTAATGAAGCTTCACGTGTACTAAAGGTGAATGATTGACACGGGTAGAATGTCTGGGAAATGTATCCAATTGTAGTTCATTAAGTTTGAGCTGACTTTAATTAAGACGGAAATTGCACAGTCTGGATATACAGCGTATTTGGCTTTATTTGAAATTTTGTTCTGGCAGTATGCGCTAGAAGTGATATCTTCATCCCCAGGTTTTGAATGTCAATCTGTCTGCTGTATGGTAATATCAACTATTCATAGACGTGAAGGTATAATCATGATATTTTGTACGTCTCTGTGAATATGACAATCAGTAATATAATAGGCTGTCAAAGATAGCCTAGACATCTTGGCCCACATACTGCAAGCTGTCTTGTCTATATGTAGTCTAAATGAAGCTTAACCCCTGTCGTCGTAGTAGTGGCTTAGTATGGCATCTCTGGTTGCCTCTAACATTGATGAGATTAATGATACTGCCATGGTTAAACGTACGGTCACTGATCGGTAGGGCATCTCTCGTTGCCTGCAGCAGATAGCAGGTTAAAGAATTCTGCCAGCTTGCAAGGGATGGAACGTAACTTTAAAAAGTACTCGTTCGAATAATGATTTAAATGACAAAACATGAAAATTGTACTAGCCCGTAGGATACCCTTAACATTAGCAGAAATGAATGAATGAATGAATGGTTTACGTCACAGCGGGAATATCTTGCCCATAGGAGAAATGGATCAGGATGCTGGGGAAATAAGACTTTCTTTGGACTCTCGCAGTGGTTTTTTTTGGTTTTGTTTTGCATTAACCCACCTTTTAGAAGGACTATCCAGACCTGGTAACTAAAGGCCGATCCATTCCTTTCCCAAATAAACCAGAGATTTGAATGGCAGGTATATACATTAAACATCTGCAAAGCAATTACTGCATGCCTGAAAAATTAATCAGCTTCTAACGGGTCTAGGAAGTGAGGTGTAGAAACATGGCTTTGGTGGGTCTGCAGGTGCAAGGGGAAGGATGGTGTGTATACATTATGTACAGTTCTCAGTTAGCGGGACCAGGGCTGTGACAAACAGCTTGTCCTAGCATGTGTACAAACACTTAAGTCACCGCCATTTTGAAGGGGGAAATCATTTAATTCCAAATTGTGAATTATGTAAATTTATGACTATTTATTCCATATTCCAAATTGTGAATTTTGTAAATGTATGACTATTTATTCCATAAATAAATAAACTTTTGTGTGTCAACCAGGTTATCTTTTTGCATGGATCTAAATATGTATTCGGCATTGTGAGGGGGAGATCAGTTCATTTTCTTTTATTAGGATAGTTTTGTAAATTTTTTAACTATTTTATTCCATCTATATTTTGTAAATTTTGTAACTATTTTATTCCATCTATATCAACTAAATGTTCATGTTTCAATGGGCCCTGTGTCAAACAGCTTATCGAAGCATTTTATCGAAATATGTATTTGACGTAATGAGGGGTAAACAAAAAAAATTTAAACAGATATTCCAAGTTTGTAAATTTGTGACAATTTATTCCATTGTAATTAAAGACGACTTAACTGGATTGAGTAGCATGGTAATCTGATTGAGCATATTTACTGTTGACACGGACATGGGCCAAGTATACTCCTGCTTGACTTTACTCCTCCGGGGTAATTCTCCGGGGTAATTCTCCGGGGTAATTCTCCGGGGTAATTCTCCGGGGTAATTCTCCGGGGTAATTCGATTTGGTCCCGCATATTCATCATGATGAGACTGGTTGAGTAATTATATTGGGAGTTAAGTAGTTTACTACATGCAGACAGACAGGACCTGGTCTTGTGGCCAGGAGGTGGGTGATAGAAGCTCTGATAGCCGTAATTGAATGAAAGGCCCGAGACACGTAGACTAAAGTGAGCGGTGAGGTTTATCGCCACGAGATAATGGCTACCAAGGGGGTCCTCGTTTAGGGGGTACGGAGAGCTGAGTGGGTTTAGGTTTAGGGGGCCATTACAGCTACCCAACAGTAGATTATCCATCTTTCCATTAGCTACGCGAGTCCGTATTAGCGGTGTTTAGATGTCCGGATTTTGCTTGTATGTTTTCGTAAGTGAAGTTCGGACTGTATCTGTAAACAAAACTATTAAATAGATACGATAAAGTACATCAAATGTCAACTTGGTAAGGTGGGAAATATTTTTGATATTCTCAGTATTTACTTTTTAGAGCTGTTTTGAAAACATGGCTAATGTGTCCACATTTCTAGTCATTAAATATTTCATTTATTTTATGTATTTTTTTTCCATAGTGTTCAGTTTCTGTGAAATTTATGTATGTAATGCTCACAGGGAGGTTAAAATGGGTGTTAACCCGCTAAGTGATGGGTGTTAACCCGCTAAGTGATGGGCGTTAAAAGAAAGTTGATTATATGTTCAACACGCAACGTGATTCTACAATTTCAAAAATGTATTCCAAGAATGTGACAAATTCCAGTATTAACCCTAATCCAAGTATTAACCCTAATCCAGTCTATCTATTGCACATGTTTCCCCTGACAAATCATCTGTAGAAGACAGCTAGGAACAATGTACATTGTATGGAGATTTATGGAAAAGTACGTGCTTCTTTAGGAGATATCTCCCATCTGAGGGCAAGCATCGCCTCACTCTTTCTCCATAAATAACTTTAGAATGTTATTAAGTGATAAATATAATCTCGCCCTCATTTCAGATATATCAACACCAGTCAATAAAAGTTGAAAATACTCTTAATTAAAATTGACAGCTAATGGGTTCGTAAATCACTGTCAGTTGATATGTGGTTAACGGATTGTTTTGCTTATTTAAATCCATGCGAAGAACAGTGAAGAACAGCGTGTACCCACAGAATGTTCCACTGCTATTAGATATGCCAGCTGATGGCCATAAGATAACAACAAACGGTATGCGTATCTTTTTCCCAGATTATAAAAACAAACAATTGAAAGGGAAATGTTATTTTTGGATTGATGTGTCCCTGTCTGAAGTGACGATTGTACATAGAGAGTTTTAAAAAACACGCACTCTAATGGCTTGAAGGGAATTTATGTTTGTTTTTTCTTTCTTTCTGCATTTTTTTTTATGTCGAAAGTATTTTTGGCAAGGTTTTGCACAATTCATCCCTCTCATCTGACAAGCAAAAGGAGGCTTCCAGAAAGTTTCTCAAATAATTGCTTTGTTTCTAGTAACTGACATCAATTAATGTTATTGATTGAATTAAAAGTTTCCTTTTATTTTATTTTTCATTTAGTTTTTCATTGTCCCCTAAATCATTTCACTATTCAATAACGTTGTTTTTTTTCCCTGCAATGTTCATCACTCATGGTAAGAACTAATTGGGGGGAAAAGAAAAGTTGACATCGCTGTGTGACATGTTTCTGTATTCTGATTAAGAGCGGTGCAAGAACCCTTCCTATGAAGGATGCAACTAAAGATGGCAGTATTAACTTGGTGCATGTCATGTCAGTGATATAATGACGATACAATATGATAAGAAATTCTCAAGTGTGTACGGAAGTGTGATCCTTAATGATTTGTCGAGTCTACGTCCACCCAGATGTACTTCAGTTGATCAACAGCGACTGCTGATTGGTCATTCATAGAAAATCATTTTAATAATTCCAATAGCGATATCCGTTGTACACTGTGATGATTGTTTATGATACAACCATGACGTAAATATGATGGTAGTAATTGAATTATACACAGACAAAATATAGAAAAGAAAGTTATTTTCTTCATAGAATTTATTTATTGGAAGTAGAACAATTAACCAGATATGTCAAATAGAACATTTATTTTAATTAATCAGCAAAGATAAGTTAACTACATGTATTTTGAATTCAGAACTATTATCTTGGCGATGACTAACACCAGGAGGTGATACAGAGATATGGTTGAGTGTCATTCCTGGCTGTAAATGTCGTAGGTGTAAGTTTTGTATGTAGCTGAAATTGTATAGTTACATAAATATCATATTTGGTATTTCCAGTCATATCTGTGTTCATTACTAATGGCGTGTTCTGTATTCAGATCAAGATTTCCTGCATCAAGATCTCAACAATCGGATCTTGGCTCACAATCGCGAAACCGGTCCCATAGCTCAGTCTCCGTTTGTACGCAGCGAGACGCATCAGCATCAGCATTCTCATCTCCACAACCATCAGCACATGCATCAGCACTTCAACACCCTGGGGGCACCCCCATCCTTGGTGCCCACCCCCCCACCTCATCTGGTACGTACTCACAGGCGTGATCGATGCAAATTATATAACATGTGAATTTTCATAAATTTTAAATTTTAATATATTTAATAAATTTTAAAATAAATGGTAAATTTATTTGTGTGTGTGTGTTTGTGTTATTTAATTTGTCTTGTATATAAAAAGTCACATTTACCTACCTACATTGCTATGTTCTTTTCATTTCAGTTTGACAAAATTCCAAAAACCTATGACAGTCTGTATCGGCCAAATGTAAGTTTACTAACTGAGCTTATTATACATATTTCTTACCTTGGAAAATGGCAAGATTTAATTGAAATGAATTCTAATGTAAACAAAGGTAATTTTAAAGGTATAATTTCATGTCCATGTTGTATAATGTATTTATTATGTCGGGTTTGTTTCATTTAATGATCATGCCTCTATTAGGTGGTGTGGAGTTGTGTGCCATAGAAAAGTTGTTATTATTACCGGTATTATTATTGTCGCATATGGGTTAAATATTCCCGCTGCAACATAAAGCACTAATTCATTCATATGTTGTTGTTGTTATTATTATTATTATTATTATTATTATTACTATTATTACTATTATTATTATTGTGTCTCTTGTTGCCAGATATTGCCGTCATCATATCCCGGGTTTTCCTCCCTCCTGCCACCAGGCCCTGCTGCCAGCCATATCACCTCCGGACTACATGGTGCATTCCAGCCTAAAGTCAGGGTGAGTTCATTCCTCTGACAGGGGTGGTCCACATGTCCCCAACCCTCTGTCACCCCAACATCTAAATATGGATGTTTCCATTGACAACTCTACATTTCAGGACATGTTTTCCTCACAATCCTGAATTTCAACCCATTTATAATTTGAATAACTTGTAATCCTCGACAAAAAAAAACCTCCTCGAGTTTCTTTCCTTATACTTCGTACACAAAAACACATCCTTTGTGTGTACGGATTTCTCGAGTGAATAATTATCACGGCTCGTGTACACTGTTAGTGTTTGTTACGTCGCCTGTCTATTATTTCTAACGAAAACTCTGGAGGTGCTTGTGTCACCGAAGAGCATCTTGGTATCTACGACAGCGTTTCCTTGTAGTTGTGCAACCCAGAGTCCGAGAGCCCAGGCCACATCAAAGACGACCAAAACACTGTAAATTGCTTCTGCTCTGGGACTGGCATTGCAAACCCTACTTCATTCCCTACTTGAGAAATATCTCCAAGACCCTTCTCTCTTGTTTTTAAACTCTCCTGCTAGTGACGAGATGAGATGCTATTCTTGTTGACTGGCGCACTTTAATGTCAGCACTTTGTTTGGAATTTCAAAGACTAACAAAAAAGTGTCAATGTATCAATGCGAGGACTTGAGATTGATTTCTCTGCATTCTTTGATGTGTGCCCCCAGGGGGAGGTAACTCCGCCCGGCACAACGTGATGTGATTACCAGATGCACGATACAAAGTATCTGTGCACTTTGATGCATTGCTTCGCTATTCAGCTTTTTAAAAGAGCAGTTTTTCTCATAATATAGCTTGAAATTGATTAAAATATGATATCTAATTCAAATATCACGCTTTCATGTTTTGCACAGAAATGTGGTTGAATGTCGCTTAAGGAAATATCAAGATAAGCAACATTGTAATAATAATGTTCAACATGCTTTGAGGGGAACACAATGTTCTTATTTTGGATTTGTTGTATTTCAGTCTATGCAGCCTAGTCCTGTCCTACAGCTTCCATTGAGGGACCGTGATAAACCTAGTCTGCCACAGCAGAAGGTATGTACTCTATGTATTCTGTGTACTCTGTGTATTCTGTGTATTCTGTGTACAGTCAATATGTACATAGACGGCACAACAGATAGCAGGGCTAGAAAGCTTCCAAGTTTGAACCCCACTCGTGTGCCTAACGTTTCAGTGCTTGAATTTAGTTAATCTGTGTATTATATATACTTATCACATATCATCCTTGGTGTCTCAGTACCAATCATCGCTCGTCACCTATGGGTGAAATATTCCTGCCCGTGACGTAAAACAATAATTCACTCACTCACCAATCGTCGCAAACGGTGAACGATTCTCGCAGCGATATTAAACTCCATATTCATTTACTCAGCTGGTGCTTGCAGGTTTACTGCAACATTCAATGCTACATATATTGCAGGTTTACTGACAAGTGTGATGTTACTGAAAGAATCTTGAAAGCAGCCCTAAACCAAAATTTATAAAATAAAATAAAATAATTGATCACAGGTTCCACTGCTGTGTAACAGCCATTAAGATCAGTCGTCCATCCTCTCCCAGTAAGACCAAGCATGACTAGAAACACTAACATAAGACCACCAGGGCACTTGAGGGCATTTCTCTGCATTGTTTGGCCGCACCATTCTGTGGAAGCAGGAGTGGCACGACCTCTATCAGACTTCCTCTAATTCCTGCTGTACAACACTCCAGGGAGTCATTCTGCCAGATTAAAATAGATTGTTGAGTTAAGACGAGTTGAAGAAATGTAAAAAGTAAGGGAAGATTTCATCAGTTCTGCTCAGGTCGATTTTTATGTAATTTCAATGTTTTAATAACATTCCGACAAAAAAATATATAGTATTATATAAATAAATATTTAAAAAATATGAACTAGGTTTCCAATTAGATGTCTGTTGTAAAAGTTTTTATTACTCAGATCTGTTGGGTTATCAAGTGCAGTTGTGTCTGGATGTGATCTGCAATACCAGCAGTGTTCAGCTGCCGTCTTCCTGGCAATGTTGATGTCTCCTTTCCATGTTCATTAACATCCATTTCTTAGGAAATTTTCTCAAGGTTTTAAGTTGTCAAGCCCCGAGCCTAAATACATCACAATTTCCATCCCAAATCCCCTGGTTTTTCTGAAGAGGAAGTCCTCAAAGATGTTTAGCTTGCATAGAGCTTGTCATCTGTGAATATGTAGGTCTCCTTAGCTGAAGAGCTCCTATTTTGAATATTGATTTCCACTTGATGTTGAGTTCAATGGTAAAGAGTAGGAGAAGGAGTGCAGACTGCCTCTCCCGTTGCCCTCCGAGACCATTTATCTGCTGTGAGTGAGAGTAATTAATCCTGCGTAGCAAGGATCGGGGAAATGTAGTTTTTACCCCAGCCTGGAGAGATGTTGATTATCTTCCTATAGCCACAGAAAAAGTATCAAAGGCAGACGATGGTATGTTACACAGAGAAATCAATAAGATATCTTTAATGGATTTCCTCGGGGAGAAAATGATGGTTGTAGCGGTGGGTTTTTATGCAGACTTGAAATCATCCTGCCCCGATAGCTTTTAGTGCTTGAAAATCCTTCTGAAAGGAAAGATGTTTTCCTGAGTTGAGTCAAAGACTATTGAGGCCGACCCGAGCACTCTTTTCTCGGAGCGTAAGCAGTACAAGTAATGATTTGTTGGAAATTAATGTTCTTCAAACACAAGTCTTTAGCGAAGTGCCGTCTCCAATTTTCGACAATCAAAATCGGTGGAAGCTATCTGAGCTGGACTAAATACTACCAGCGCTCGGGGCGGGCGAATATTGATACCTTCAGTTTGATTGATATGAAAGCCTGGAAACAGTGCGCAGGATTAATATTGCAAAGTAGGTCAGCCTTTGAAGGCTCGGTTATCAGCGATAAATGATGTAATGATTTTGTCTTGCGCTTTCATATTGCTGATGAAAGTGCAGAGAAAGAGGTGATTTAGGGCTTGGCTGTATGCAGGAGCTGGTTCCCTTGAAGGGGATGGTCACCTTACATTAACCTCTGCCGTGCATTACGAGACTGCCGGGCTGATTATATTGTATGAATATGGAAATGACTGTTCTCGTCAAGGGAGATAATTTGAAGCTTAGGATCTGGGAATAGAAGTAAAAAAAAAAATGATTGAATTTCCAGTTTACTTTGGTTAGTCGTAGAATTGTTGGAACGAAATATGACTATTGATTATGAATTGATAATGTGAATACATGAAAGATTTCTAGCTCTGTTAACCAGAATTGTAGAATATTGTTGATGAGTTTGTAATGTTCATAATGAATAAACAGTAGGTTGGTAATGGTAAACTTAACTCTCTTTTTATGTTCTGTTCTGTTCTCTTCTCTTTCCAACCCTCTCCATAATATAAAAAAAAATAATAATAAATTGCAAAATAGATTTTAAAATAACAAGTGTCATCATAGTTGTAAATTGATGGACATGAATGCTCTGCTCCATAATAGCCGTCAACTCCTGATTACGCTGTCGTCGCAAATAGGTGAAAGATTCCCGCAGTGATGTTAAACGACATAATCACTGATTATGTTCTATCAGAAGTCTGCTTTAGCTTACAGCAGTGAACATTCTACAACTTTCTACATGTCGGAAGTCAACCATGAGTTGTCTAAGTAAAGCAATGCTTAGAAGTTCCAATGCTAAGCATGTATTTCTCGTGTCATTACAGAAGTCTGGCAAATGGTGTGCCGTCCATGTACGGGTGGCGTGGGAGATCTACAACCACCAGCAGAAGCAGCAGGGCGACCCCAACAAGCAGGGCGAGATCAAGCCCAATGACCCCCTGCGCCCCCCTAGTCACATGATGCCGGGCGCCACCCTCCACCCCCGCAACCCGGACATGGCAGGTGCCAGTCCCGCTGCGGCCATGTTGGGTGAGTCCTCACTGCCATTCCTTTAACTCTTGCATTGGGTTTTCTCGCGTTTCTTTTTTTCCATCTATTTCTGACGACTGTCGTATAATATCTAGGGCTTCCCCAAAATTTCCTGACTTTGAACCGGGTGTTAGTACATGGCTTCAGTGTTGGGTGGAGTTACCTCTCTGATTGAAATCATATCAGGATGTACTGTGGCGGTGCAGTTATTAATCCTCCATGTTTGACCAGTACCAGCTGGTGCTTGAAGGTTGACTGCAACAGTCAGCACAGTAGGGGTTACAGGTTTCCTCCTGCCGTGATGCGAGTCGCAATGAAATAATCTTAAATCGGCAATGAAATAATCTTAAAGCGGCCCTAAGTTCCAATTTCAGACCAAAATAAGAGACCAAATCACAATATTTGCTATGACCTTTACTAATATGAATGTTTCTACATTTCAGTTTCCCATTCGAGAGCGTTGCTGGAAGGAATGTCTCCGCACGCCTCCAGTAGCTTTCTCTCTCCCAATCCCAGCTTAGGTAAGTCCATTTCCGTTGTCAAGAAGTCGTGTTGTAATCAAAAGTAAATTTACTGGAAAATGTGACAGCAGTATGCATGTCTTGAACCAAAGGATAATGAAACGGGAGCCGACTTCCCTCGTTCCAATGACAACCTGAGTAACACCATTGATTTTTTTGTTCTTTCAAGGAGGACCATTTCCACGGCCATCTCCGTATCCTCCTGCTCTGGGATTTGGAGGACTAGGTAATTTAGGTCAGTATTAAAAACTGACGTAGTTTTCCTGCTGCATGTACATTGACTATCAGCCTTGGATGTCTCCACGTGGCTATACCATCGAAATTGTCAACCGTTGCATTCATAATATATTGATTTATACTGTGCTAAAATGATGAAGATTTATGATACATAGCACCCTTCTTGGAATGGGTGCAATGTTATGACTACATCACAGTGAGAATGGAAAACAAATGCTGGTCTAAATATCACAGTTAGAAATGTTTTAGAATTCCAGAATGTTGCATACTCAATGACGCTATTGTATAATTTGTCACATGACAATATTTTAGCCAATCAGAAGTCTCAAAATCGTGTAAACGTCATAGTAAAGAAATTATTTTGCATTGCAGCGAACAGCCCATTCGGTCCAGGACGTGAATTGTCTGCTATGCCTGGAGTTGCTGCCCCTCACGAGTGGAACCGCCTCCACCAGACCCCACCCTCGTTCCCAACCTGGCCCAAACTGGACCTGGAGCGGGAGTCTGAGCGGGAACGCGATCTGGAAAGGGAACGTGAGCGGGAACGGGAACGCGAGCGAGAGCAGCGGGAACAGAGGGAACGGGAGTTGAGTGAAAGAAGAAGAGAAGAGGAGAGAGAGAGGTGTGTATTAGCAAGCCTTCGGATCAACAAACTATCTGATGTTATAATCTCTCTTAAACTTGTAAATGTACATCATTGTAGGATCGCCAGTATGTATAATGTTAAAACTCATTTTATGGTGTGTTTTTTTTTCAGGGAACGGCGGAATGCCGAATCCAGAGAACGTCTTAATAGCTTTGCTGATCTTGATCGGTCACGTGAACGGTTACGGGAACACGAGCGACGGCGATCTCGATCAAGGTCAAGGTCGCCAATGCGTAATGGACGTGTAGACTCTGCCAAGTCTGACTCGAGTAGTTTGGACAGACAAAGCATAAAAGTGAAAGAGGAGAGACGAGAGGAGGACTATATTAATTCTTATAACGCAGAGAGGGAGAAGTTGTTCAGAAACAGTTTTGTTGCACATGCTCCGACCAACCCTATGATGGGGTTGAACATGTTCGATAGACGAGCTCTTCTAGGACCACAGTATATTCCCATGGATAGACCACCGCCATCTCAACCGCTGTGGAGTCCATTCGAGAAAAGTCTGGCCATGAACCCATTAGACTTTGACCGCGAGCGAATGGCGGCGTTGAGACTGGCCGCCCCCATATCCGTGCTAGAGCAGGAGCAGCGGCTCAAAGAGCAGCTCATGATGAGGGAGGAAATACAGATGAGGAACCGATGCTTTGAACGCATTCCATACTACGACCGGCTGGCCGCGTTCGAACAGAGCAAGCTGGCTATGAGGACTCCAGATCCTATGGGACTGCCCCACTTCGGCAGAACAATGAGCCCCGCAATAAACAGTCACATGTCCATGCCACACATGGGCAAGACGGGTTCCCCAGCCATGATCCCCGGGGCCCCGCCTCCCCTCATCCCCTCGGCGACGCACTCGCGCAGTCGGGAGTCACCCACCAGCAGCAAGGCGAAGGGCTGCAGTCCCGCGGACAGCACCAGTGAACTGAAGGACAAGCGGGACACCAGTTCCACAGATCCGGACAGACACTCGCGATAGTCGGTGATGCGACTGTGTCCTCGTCTCTGTGATGGCTTTCCCCCCCCCCAGTCTCCCTCTCTGTGTTTGTCTGGTTGCAGGTCCCTCTGTGCAATCTGTGTGCGTCTGTGCGTGTTTATATACAATGTGGATGTGTTATCAGTTTATCATGATGGAATGTGTGTCAATACTTGAAGTGAAATGAACTGCCGAACAATTGTTTTGTCATGTGAGGTGTACCAAGTCAAAATTGATATGCAAAACTTCCTTAAAATAAATGTCTGTTCAAGTGCTCAGTCAAAGTGCAACTCAAGTGCTGCAGAGGTCAGGCAGATAACGTAACATAACCAGGATTTGCCAGGCAGATAATGTAACATAACCAGGATTAACCCCTGGGAAAATAACCAGGAATTGTTCTCAGGAATTATTCCAAAACTGATGCCAAAACTGAAGAACATGCGGCCCTGGCCAAACCCTCGGTATATTTGGTGTTCGTAATGCCATCAGTGTGATAACTAGACATGGAATAACATGCTTGTGATTCATGTGAAACTTTGCCTAGGAGCGTTTCCACACGCACCAGTGAAGGAAAAATGGCACCCAAATGTTGTGAGGAACAGGAATTGTGGCAAGGGGAATAACTCCATCTGCAATCCATTGCACTGTCTAGTTTTTCTCTGCCTTTGGTTGTTCAAACTGTAACATGTGATTCTCGTGGATAGTGTAGATCGTCGTCGATACCTTATTTGTCTGGAAATTTGCTTCATATGCAATCGTATCATGCATACTCCAATCTGACAACCAAGATAAAAACAGATTTGTAATAACGTCACTCACAGAGTGAACACACAGGATATTATTTAAATTATTTATCATGGTACAAATGGTGTCTCAAAGATTGAAATAATTCTATGGTTTATTGGTTTGACAGTATTTTTGTCAATGTTAAAATTCTTGACTGCACCAGGGTTCTTAGTTAGTAATGAATTCCCCTTTTTATATTAAACCATATATATATATTGAACACAATTTCTGTTCCTTGTTTTCCCTCGAGAAAGAGGCCTGTTGGAAGAGCCCCCATACTAAGTGGAGGCCACCACCACATCTTATATATGTACTTGTATATATTATATACACTGTTTCTAGAATCATAGAAACATCATCTTAATAAACTCTTAAATTAAATGAAAAAGGTGTCATGTTTTCAATTATTTTTATTATCTGATTCCACCATTAGATCTGGCGATATGGACTTGAAATGCAGTAATAATAATAAATAATGTGAACATTTATATTGCATGCTCATAGTGCTACATTATTACCCCCGGTTAATGGGTCAATGTGAACTCATTTTAGCAATAGATGAAATATCATTGTCAATATCCACATGTAGAAACATTAGAAATGTAGTAAATGGACATTGAAATTAAACGGGATACAGCTATACGATGCAATGAAGGAAGTCGAATATAGTATTAAATGAAGACATATTGAATATTGAAAATGGATATTATAGAAATACAGTTTAATAACATCATACAGATATAAAAAAAAAAGCAGTAAGTGAAGACATATTGTGATATTTGAAATAAACACAAGAAACAGACCTACATGTATTTACAAAATAAATGGGTCTCTGACCACAAAAGAAAGAATATGGTTCCTACAAATATAAAAATAGGCTGCTGGTTGTATGCATGTACGTCTTTCTTGCACATTTTCCATAAAATAAGAAGAGGCTGACCTGCTCTTTTTCTGGGGACATGTTAACTTGACAATGTAACCACAACACATCCATACTATCAGTCACCACAGTAAATATTTTAGAGTCACTTTCAAGATTCTTTCACTTATATTATGGCATCAGTTTAGGACAGGAGGAATCCCGCAACATCTGTAGTGCTAAATGTTGCAGTAAACCTGCTAGTACTGATGAAGCTAGAGAACTGAATGAGATCATTTACATTTGTTAATCGTGGTGCAAGGCCAGATGACAAATTAGACATACATAATTATGTTCTTTGGGTTAGGTTTGCATTAGATTACATATGAACACAGCCTATGTTTCACAAATTTATATTTGAGCAACATTTTTCACTATACAATAATAGATGCACAAGCTTCTAAAGAAATATGACACCATTTGTGAAATGCTAGTCGAAACAATCCACCATTATACTATATATTGGTATGTAAAGATATTTGCCATCAACAGACTATCTTTTTAATTGTACACAGATTGACTGACACAATATCACGTGTGATATTACAAACAGCTGGTCATCGATTGCAATGTAAAAGGTGATGTCACAGCCAATAACTCTAGCAACATCTGCGGCAAGACATAATTTCAAGTTTCAAGTGCATCTGCTGTACCTTACTAGTCGGTGCATCTGCTGTACCTTACTAGTCTGTGCATCTGCTGTGCCTTGCTAGTCGGTGCATCTGCTGTGCCTTGCTAGTCCGTGCATCTGCTGTGCCTTGCTAGTCAGTGCATCTGCTGTGCCTTGCTAGTCAGTGCATCTGTTGTGCTTTACTAGTCGGTACATCTGCTGTGCCTTGCTAGTCAGTGCATCTGCTGTACCTTACTAGTCAGTGCATCTGCTGTGCCTTGCTAGTCGGTGCATCTGCTGTGCATATTCGGTCCCTGGCAAGATCAGGAATTGTTGGAAGAACACACAAGCTTCTTGAAATATCTCATCATTGATTGCATCTTTTTTTCTCTCCCCATTTGAAGTCTTGTGCCGTAATTGATAAGAACATGGCAACCTTTAGGACTCCACAGTTTCAGAGGTCTGAATTTTCACATGGAATTTCCCAGCAGACCACGAGATCAGCTTTGAAAAGTAACATATTTTTCGTATTACCGTGTACATTCTTTTTGTTTCAATATAGAGTAATAGTCGTGATTATCGAAAGAAACATTCTGAACAAAATTGAAAGTGGTGCAAGTTTTCTACATGCTATTAATACCTTCCATGGGTAATCCACGAGGGGAATATTGTACTAAACGTCTTCAGTGCAATGTTGTGGGTTTCAAAATGGAGGGGAGGGGCCACCACTGGATCTGCCATCAATAAATAAGCTTCAAAAGAGAGGATATATTTTTTAACTTCAAGTTACAGATGCAAGACTGTCTAAATCGACAATTAGCATCATTGAACATTACTGGCAATATCAAGGGACCAAAGTGAGGCATTAGAATGCAGCACGTCAAATGTCTTGTGAAAACACAGAAAAAAAGTAAATCCAAATTATTCTCGCATCAATATGTTGAAACTTTTTCCTTCACCACCTCGACAAATTGCTCTGACAGAAACACTGTTTCAAACTCAACGGAAAAAAAAATCAATCAAATTCACAGTTTTTTTTCCTTCTCGCGGGGTAATTAGACTCTGCAATTTGTTCCGTTATGTTGTCATCGTATTTCTTGCTTCAAGCAACATTTTCGTGACTTGATTGACAAACCTACTACAGTAAAGGATTTTGATCAAGTTAAATTCCCTGGAGAGGTTTATGTCCGGACAGTATCATCAAGCTTGGAAAGGTAATTCCAGATGAGAAAAAGCACAGGCTTGGATTGGCATATTGTCAAGGAATTGTGACAATTCATAGACAAAGAAATGGAAAAGGCGACTTAATTCTTGCAATTGTTGCTGAAAAAATGTCCATTACTTAATTATTTCTCAAGCACAGAGTTTCCAAACTGCACTGAAGAATCTTTCACTCTCAAAAGAAATGCTTCTGTTTCTTAGCTCTGTAATCTGGCATGAGCAAAATAATTCACTAACAATGATGGGGGTTTGAAAGGGTATTGTTTGTATGGGGAAATCTAATGCAATTTCATCTTGAAAATATCAATATTAATTTTCATTGATGTCCCTTTTTTTTTTAAATGGAATAATATTGCATGAATAAAGTATCTATTTTCAGTACTACATGTATTAGGAAATATTCACTTCAGGTAAAACAAAATACAATTATGAAAGCATAAGTTATATCAAAGTATCAATTAATATAATACTTAATAATGTTTTGTGTCAATTAAATATGATTACAATTTGACTCTTACTGTAAATGCATTTCATCAAAATTTGTACAATGTGGTATTGATTATATATATTTATCAATACAATAATTTTACATGCATTGTATTTTCTTTTATTAAATTGCAAAGAATAATAATATACAATATGGTAATTTATTAAAGGTATTAATTTAATATTAATTGAGAATCTGAGATGATAGAGGATTTCATTATCAAGTAAGATAGCGAGAATATTAATTTATAAACGAGCTTCTGTATGATATTCTAATGAAACGAGTATAGAAACTACGGGTAAAAAGGCTTGA
The DNA here is from genome assembly GCA_032361325.1 of Lepetodrilus fucensis. Lineage (NCBI taxonomy): Eukaryota > Metazoa > Mollusca > Gastropoda > Lepetellida > Lepetodrilidae > Lepetodrilus > Lepetodrilus fucensis. The sequence goes on along the minus strand of JAUTBV010128492.1, from coordinate 875 downwards.
TTTGCACATGTTGATGCTCTTCTTCGCCTACCTGCACGTGCCAATTCAGCCTATTTGCCTGTTCATTCTTTCAAACGTCGCCTCTCTGCATAAAATAATACTTAGTCAAAATATTTGGTGATATAAACAGATTTGTTATTACTGGTCCAATATTTGTATTTAATTTTTTAATTTTGGTTAGGTAAAATGAACTAAGAAAATGAAGTTTTTTTGTTTTTCATTCCATGAAGTATTTACCGAGATAATCTATCAAATAGGGGTGTCAATGAATTTCATGCCAAACTATAGTCTCAGATCGAAATGCATTTGTCAATTATACAGGTCTATCAACTGTGATATTATGCCTTTACTTTAACTGAGTTGCACCACCCTAGTTACACTATATGATATACTATACAGTATATCATATGCTAGTGAAAATATAATTATTGCCCCAATGTGATGTTTCAAGAAGTGACGTATTGAAACAATGCATCCTACTATGTAGTACTGACAAGACCAAGGATGATAACTGTATTGCCACTCTACAGAAAGTGCATCCTATCAATATCATGTCAGAAAGGTAACTTTGGTGCCAGACACTCAGCAGGATTTGAACCTGGAACCTTTGGCTTCAAAGTCCAATATTTTACCACTGGGCTACACCCAGCACAGTTTAACATGTGAATCATAACCTAATTACAGGCAAAGTATGTCATCACATAATGATGACACACTGATAGCATTTCATCATTAGATGTGTCATTCCATCGAATCAGTAAAAGGAAGGGAAATAAAATAGGCTGATCCATTCTTAGATCAACTATAGTTTGGCATGAAATGCATTGACACCCCTATTTCGTAGATTATCTCGGTAAATACTTCATGGAATGAAA
>JAUTBV010128481.1:0-12379 GCA_032361325.1 Lepetodrilus fucensis | reverse complement strand
TAAAGATCGCGAATATTGCCGGAAATTACAAAACACAGGGGATTCCCCTAGCAACCGCAGACTTAAAAACTTATTTAACTGAGCCTTTTTATGATTGAAGACTTAAGTCTGTGGCTCAGCTAAGTCTAAATGTTCAGACTTAAGTCCAAAACTTAAGCCCCTTTATGAATACCGGCCCTGGATTTTGCCAGCATATTTTTCGAAGCAAAGGTTAATGCCAAATTGCATTTTCATGTGTAAATATTCAAGAAATATTCATTTACATCAAAAATTGGTGGCAACACATTTTTTTTGTCCTGTTCATTGGAATAGAAAGAGAGAAAACATTTTATTGGTAATATGTTTGACCAGAAGAACTGGTTTATTTGAAATTTTATCATAAATTTCCAATCGTTTTGTTATCACAAGTGCAAAGACATGTGCTCTTCCTACATATTGATAATATGCGATGACTTAATATCAGGTGTTGAATGCATGGTTCTAACAACAAAACTTAGAAAGGCATGTTGTGAAATGTTGTTATGTTATTAAATTGAATTAATGTGTTGTTTTATGCAAACACTAAGTACATGTACCATAACCCACAGAAGAATCTGGGTGTTGAAATATTCTCATATGGAGTTATTAAACTATTGAAATTAAATGGCTGTTTTATTTTTCTGTTCAACTTTTAGGAGACACCAAGCTGAGGTAAATCTGTGGAAATAGCAGTGTTAAAGAAACACAGAATAACAACAGGGGTGCGTTCAGGACATGCTACTTTTCTAAATGTAGTGACTGGCTGAACGATTTCATATCAAAATAACAGGAAACCGGTTTGCACATGCGTCCAGTCGATTCCCTTCATGCTTTAAGTTGTCTACTATTTGCTACCAAACACTACAGGCTCAAAGGCCGAAGCAAAACGTAGTGTTGCCTGAATGACTATTGTAGCGTTGTGTAGCAAAAAGTGGCAAAATGTATTGTGTCCTGAATCCACCCCTGGCTTGTCAAGTCCAGCAGACAGCTATGGCAATTTGTGTATGGTGTGAGAACCCATAGTAACTATATGTCATAGCATGATTGACTGGTGCAGGAAAAACATTTTAGTTCGACACTCTAATAGCCATATTACTGTAGTACCATTCGGTGACCTCCAACATGGATGTTTATAACAACTACATTGATCCTTTAATCCTTGGTCTGTGAGTACGAGCCAGTGCTTTCAAGTTCACTACAACATTCAGAGCAATGGATGTTGCAGGTTCCCTCCTGCCCTGAACTGACGAGCCATGATAAAAATAAAATAATCTTGAAAGCAGCATAAAGCATAAATTCATTCATTTGAAAGCAGCATTAGAAGTGAATATCATATTTCCGAGTTCACAAGTTGTGAAAAGCGTTTGTTTAGCGCAATATCTTGTGAACTAGGGTAGGGTTTTCTGACTCGATGTTTACAACTCGTGAAAAAAATGGCAGCAACAGAGGAAACCATTAGGGGTAAACCATGAAAATAATTGCTAACTTTTCCCTACATGAGATACATATGACTATACATGATAGCTATTCTACACTTAGGAAATGGTTTACTACTGTATTTATCATTAGTATAAATGGCGAGTTGTTGACTGAAATTTAATCTTTTGAAACAATCCCTTTTACTCTCTGTGCGAAAAACGCATTTCTCCCATCTTATCTATTTTTCACCTGGACGCTCTCTAGTTGGTGGAATTGTGTTCACAGGTTGGACACGATATTCATGATCACCAAACGAACGCAGAATTATTAGGCATACACAGCTATATGCATGTACAACAAGATACATGGTCTTATTCACATGTTTAATAGTTGACTATATACAAGCAAGTCTGGATGTGATCATTTCTGACTGCTGGACGTCCCAGTGCGCGCCTGATAACGTGCCTGCTGTTGTTGACGTTGCAGTAACTCGTCGTACGACTTTATCGTCAGGACTGACTTGGGCCCGGTCTGCCAGCGGGCGCCCGTCTCGTCCACGATGGCGACGTCGATGGTGACCTGATGGATGCCCAGGACGGGGAACGGCAACAGGAAGCTGACGGTGAAGTAGTCGTTGTGTGGCTCTACTGTGCGTGTCAGGAAGTTGGACGTGACTTCGTTTCCCTGTGGGCATACGATAAGGAAAATATCAGTTTGAAAATAAGGAGAATGTGGCTTTAATGTTCAAAGGCTGCAGTGTTGCTAAGGGAAGGTCTCAAGGCAGGCGGGGAAATGGACAGATTTCAGAATTTATTCTTTAGCCTATTTAATTTTCTTTAGTTTATTTCCTTGGACAATTATCAATAAATGGTAAAAATTGGCAAGGTAAAAACTTATTTACCCCATATACTTTTTACTTTATTTTGTAAAATCCCTTTTAAAAAAAGGGATGAACAGATCTGGAAAACGTGTAGATAAATCGGTCTGGCCGGGAAAACAAAACTGGCACATTTTTTTTTTTTAGATAAATGCTTATGTTAAACTACATTAACCCTCGCCATGCTGGATTAGGCACAGCTACAGCCCTTTATGGCGTCTCCGGTTGCATTCAGCATTGAGAGGGTTACTCTAGCATATTCAGTAAACTGTACATCAATATTGACATTGACGCCCATCTATTTACCAAAAATACCCCCAAAATCACAAAACTGTTAAAACATAAAACGTACCTTTATATTTGTAGTGGTCTGCGCGCTGTGACTCTGGAGGACGGATGTGGCGGAGATACTGACGGACTGGACGCGACGGAACACGTTGGCTCGCTCGCCGTGCTGCAGGATTCCCTCCACCTTGAGAGCCAGGTGCGTGTCGTAGCGGATAGACACCGGCTCCATGTTCGCATTCTGCTGCGGAGACACCGCCAGCTGGGACAAATAAAGACAAGCGATATATGTGTAAGCCAGCTTGGAGCTTCAAATACGGATAGAACACGCGTATGCAGGCCTCAAAGTTACATTTTTTTCCCAAGAAGCCATATGGCAGAAACACTTAAAATACCGGTAAGTGAAATATTGGTTGCCAAATACAAAATTAGATCGCCATGGCTCCTAAATTAGTCCCTAGATTGAGTGCTGAGTGTGCATGTCAAAGGTGAATGTGCATACCGTAATAGTATAGAACAATTATTATCTATATATTTTTTTATTATTCTATTTTCTTTCTTTCTTTAACCCTCCCTGCTAGATTAGGCACAAGCACTGCTCCATAGGGTATCTTCAGTTGACTCCAGCATGCAGAGGGTTAAAGGTTACAGAACACACAGGATATCACATCAATGCATACACGAGTGTTCATACACATAATAGTATAGAGTAATTATCTTAAAATGTTTATCGCAACCACCAGAATAAATTACAATGGTTGTAACACATAATTCAGAATAGATGATAAACATGCATTATTAACCCTACAAAGCCTTGGACTGCTGTTATATAAGCGTTAATATATACATAGCTGCTCCAGGAAGGTTAAAGGTGAGACCGCTCACCTTGATGGTGGTGGACTGAAGGATTTGGAAGAAGTATCGCGGGTAGCTGTGACACGCCTTTATCAGGGCCTTCGCCGAGTCACTCAGGAAGTTTATCTGAAATTATTATTAATAAACTTTGTGTAAACATTAATTTCAGTTGTTGTAGATTTCCTTAGTATAGTTTGCAATGTTGTATTTTCTTTATTGTAATCGTGTTACTCAAAATAATTTTATTTAAACTTTGAGTTTGCCTCAGGGTGGAGTTATATCACATTAGACATAGATTTATAATAAATACAAATTGGCTCATAATAAACAATGACCCTCATTGTAGCACAAGAACAATCTAACACGTTTGTTTTATTATTCAAAAACACTTTTAATACTTTGGTTACTGAGCAAACAAAATGGTTTTGTAGAAAACATTTTTTGGGTATATTTGCATGTGATCAACAAAGACGATGACAATGACGACATGACACAGAGAACAGAGAGGTTGACCCAGATGCCGGACGACTCACCCTGCTCGTCATGTCTTGAGCTGTGTCCTGCAGAACTTTATTCAGCCCGCTAGACACGTTGTGCAGAGCCGTTTCTATGGAAACCCCCATATCTATGGTTTCGCCACCACCGGTCCAGAGTTGGCGATCACCCAGCGATCCCCTGTCATGTAAAGTTGTAAATGTCATTCAAGTACCCGGTCCAAATATCATTGTGGGAAATCAGTGATTAAGTGCCATGTCCAACGAAACAGGTCACAAATGGGTAGAGTGTTCTCACAGCGACATTAAACTCCATAATCATTCACTCACTAATAAATTAAACAGGTACATGTAGTTCACAATGAACATTTTTCAAATTATTATTCAAACTGAAAAAATAAATATGAGCTGGCATAGGATCTATTTTACTTCATCCAATCGTCTTTTACTTCAACATAATTAGACATGATACATAGCATTATTTAAATTGTTCTGACATCTGACATTCTGACTAAGGCCCTGCTCCTTTCTAGCTGTTCTGTCTGTACTTTCTGTCCGAGACATGCGCGGTTACAAAGGAGCAACACTGCACAGTGTTCTCAGTGTCCGGGACATGTAGCAGTGAGTGAGCGAGTGAGTGAATATAGAGTTTAACGTCGCTGCGGGAATCTTTCACCCATTTGCGACGAGACATGTACCAGCCAAATAGGTGGTGCAGACCGCACAGTACACAATCCAACATGGCTGCCACTGGCAATTTACTCTGTGCTGTGCTTGCTCGCTCCATTCTAAAGAACAGTACGGACATGACAGAACATTAGAAAGGAGCACACCCTATATCTCATTGCTTGAGAATTAGAGGTGTCTACGTAGTTGCCCTAGATCAAAGTTGCCCTAGATCAGACCTAGATCAGAGTTGCCCTAGATTAGAGTTGTCCTGGACCGATCCAGCAGAAGGTTGAGAATCATTATGTTTGATCTGAGAAACCAAAGATGATTAACTCCACCATGCCAGGGCAATCAGTGCATCCTATCATCAAATGATCAGAAATGCAACTGCTGCAGACATTTGTGCGGGTTCAACCATAGGACGCTGCACTTCCAAACTGGACACACTTCAGCTGTACTACCATCCCATACTTCCATCCTGGGGCATTTTCCTTTCTAGCTGTAATGGTTGTACTTTCTGTCCGACGCATGCGCAGTTACCAAGGATCAACACTGCACAGTATAACTGCGCATGTGTCGGACAGAAAGTACAGACATTACAGCTAGAAAGGAGCCGGCTCCTACTGTACATGCTACTGATCAACAGAAACTATCATTCTGAAGCATGAACCTTCAAACAGGCAGTAGACCAAACATAAGACCACAATGATGAAAAATAGGCAAGATCTACTTCCCGGACTTGCAGTCTATTCACTGGACAGACCCACTTCCCAGCAATCTGATTGGCTCATGTGACCCAAAATATGAATAAAATATTTCCCCACCGATTAGTTAATCACATTGCCAAAAATTGGGTCCGGTGAATAGACCATAAGTCCGGGTCTGGGGAATAGACCCTAAGTCCGGGTCTGGGTAATAGACCCTAAGTCCGGGTCTGGGAATAGACCCCACCCGAAACGTACCTGTCCAGTTATCCAGCTGGCATAGTCGCTGACGAGGTACGACGCCAGATTCGCAATCTCTCCCACATAGCCCAAACGACCCGCTGGAATGCGATGAACGAACTTTGACATAAACTTTCCAGTTGGGTCAAGGCGGCTGAACGCTCCCTTTTTGTGTGGACAAAAATAAATCAAAGTATGTTAGCACAAACTGTGAGACAAGCACCCACACATACATACAACTTTCACATGTATGCTCACACATATACAGTGAGTGATTATGGATTAACTTCGCTATGGGAATCTTTCACTCATTTGTAATGACACATACACAGCCATACCCACATTTCAGCAGGCCTTGTCCCGAGATTACGAAACTGACACACGGGGGCACACACACACTTAGATACACACATATGTATGCTCAGACGTACACAGTAATTATGGATTAACATTGCTGTGAGAATCTTTTATCCATTTGTGACGACACACATACATGTAGCATTACCCACAAAGACCAAGACTGATAATACTTCAGGCCCCCGTTTCACGATGGTGTCCTAACTAGTTCCTAACCCGAGTTATCACTTCCTAAAGTGTTTCACGACCATGTCACAAGTCATATCCCTTCTTAAATCGTCATCTAACTTAGGAGGTGATAGGCTGGGTCATAACTTTAGGAGCTCACAACTTTAGGAGGCTGTCGTGAAACGGGGGCCAGGTCTGGAAATTAAGAAACCTTTTGAGTACAATTTCATGCTCAAGCTCAAATTGTATAAGAATTATACAATTAGTAAAGAATTATAATTATAATTAGTAAGAATTATAATTATAATTGGTAAGAATTATAATTAGTAAGAATTATAATTAGTAAGAATTAGTAAGAATGAAATTGTACTCAAAATTCAAGGTTTCATATTCTCGGGATCTGGTGAGCGAGTGATTATTAAGTTTAACCTCGCAGCGAGAATCTTTCACCAAATTTGCAACAATCAGGGTCTTGGAAATGCTCTCTAGATTAATATTCCATTTGCCATCAATAACTTTAAATTTAGCGTTAATGACAGGCCGTTTAGCCAGTAATTGAACCCTATATTCCCCATAATGTGAACGACACGATCATGTTTGTCACCTACCTTAGTCTCAATAGGGCCTGGAGATATGCAATTAAATCTGAATCCATATCTTCCCCACTCAGCCGCAAGAGACCTGAAACAGACGATGTTTCTCACAGTTTCCATCATAAATGCATCACAACTCGGAGGTCCCGGGTTCGAGCCTATCTCAGGCCATCATGTAGCAATCTTGAGCAACATGCTTAGTTCAACCCATCGCTGCTCCAGCCCACCCAGATGTAAAATGGGTACCCGATAGTAAGTGTTAATCTTATCCAATTGATTTATTGCCGGGGTTTTACATGTAGGTCTAGATGTTACCAAGACAAAATGAAAAATAATAATTGATTGTATTAATGCATTACGTCGCAGTGGGAATATCTCACCCATATGCAACAAAAATGGAGAGAAAAAAAATATAAATTAACAGTGGAGAAAAAAGTGGAAAATAAAATGGGGGAAAAAAGTGGAGAAAAAAATTGAAAACAAATACACCAACTTACTTAGTAAAAGCTTCAATGCCCGATTTTGCCGCTGCACTGGGTGCCACAAACCCCGACCCGGTCTGTGCATAGTCCGTAGAAATTGACAGGAAAGCAGCACCTGAAAACAAAAATGAATTAAACCTGCGCCCTCGAACATTGTCTCTAGGGACGGGATTTGAACTTTTTGTTCTGGTCCAAATTATTTCAATTTGAAAATAATAAGAAAATATAAAATCACTTTCCAGTACAGTGTGTATTATTTTTCATTCCTTTTCTTTTATTCAAATTTAGCATCCTTGGTACCCAGGGGCCCTATTCTCGAAACATTCTTACGAACTTCTTAGCCTAAGAACAGTTCGTAGTCAAATCGTTAAGATTGTTGTACGACCGAAGAATGTTTCAAGAATATTCTCCTACACAGGTCTTGTTGAGCTTTTTCATGGTATTTTGATCAATTTATTTATTGCAGGAATATTTCACCCATGCACGAAAACCACATTTTTTTAAAAATGGATTTGCTTGCACACCTTGACCCGCGTCTATGAGTTTCTTGCCAATCTGCATTGTGACATTGGCGGTTCCGTTGAGCACAATGTCGATGATCGTCTTCCAAGCGTTGTACGAGAGCCTCTCTGTAGGAGATATGAAATTGCCAGCAGCGTTGTTGACAATAATAGTGGGGAGTCCAAATTGTGCCGTGATTTTCTCGATGGCCTGTTTAACCGCTTCCTCGCTGCGGACATCAGCTGCGATTGGTAGGACCTGCCGAGAGAAGAGGTGACCACTGAATGCCAACTGACCAAGGTATTGTTTCTCGAAGTTCTCTTATTCACTATGGGACCATAGTGCGCTAATAAGAGCATGAACCCCATGTATTAGTGGTCTTAGAACTTCCCGCTGAGAAGTTATTTATGATACACGTGCAATTAGTTATTGACGATACTATTCGTTACCAACAATGTTGCACAATGGCAATTTAAAATAAACTTAGATGAAGAAATCGCTAAAATTACTTTCTAAAAATGGACGAGCTCGTTAACATTTTATGACACTAATCCACCGATAATCCATTGGTCGCTAAAGATTAATGACGCCAAAATTTATTAATTTTCAGTATATATATTTTAATGCACCCGTGTGTTTGTTGACCAGCTTGCAGCTCTCACTCGAGTGTTTACTCCTTCTGAAATGGAGAGTATACACCAGATTGGAATAATTGGGCGTACCTTTCTGCCTGACTCGGCAGTGATCTCAGAGGCTGCTTTCTCCAACGCTTCAATTTTTCTACAGAAAAATAAATATATAATAACAAATACAATGAATAGTTATCACATATAATTGGACTAACCGTAATATAGCATAAATGATGAATCGTATGAAGAAATCTCTCCCAGTTAATAGGACTGAAGTTAGCATCGCAGTATGGCAGCAATAGAAACTTAACTTTAAAACTTACTAGCCCGAATAGTGTTACAAATAACAAATGGTATCATGAATTCCTCACGTTCATCCATGAGCTTAATCTTCTCATTACATCCAGTGCCATCCTGGAAAACCCAAGCCATTATGACTACACTAACCTCCGTCAAATACCCTGGGATCACCGTTTTCTACTACTGTTAGCTAGTTTGAATATTTTAATAAATTATATAAGCAACCAATCAGAAACTAGACATGCGACTGGTGCATGAGGCTTACGTGAGCTCTTGTAGTGATACACGTGAGATAGGCGGAGAAAACTCTGAAAAACTCTCCGCCTATCTCGCCTGAACGATTTCATAGCAAAACAGCAGGAAATTGGTTTTCACGTGTGTCCAGTCCATTCCCTTTATGCATTGGGTTTTCCTACTATTTGCTACCAAACACTACGCACTCAAAAGCTGAAGCAAAAATTTGTACTACATAGTATGGAACTACCAGTACAACTATTGTAGTGCTATATGAAAAAAAAGTATTGTGCAGCTCAGGTTTACTGCAACATTGTTTGCCGATGCTATGATTTCTGATCTTGCAATTTTAATGGTGCAGTACACTGGTGGCAGATGTTTCGACCCTAATAGTTGCCCCAGTTATTTCACTCCCACCTGAACACATATCGGGCGAAACATCATATATCCATTTTAACTTGGTGATCAGTGCAGTAACATTGGTACAATCTTACCTGCTAGATATGGCTACGTTGGCGCCCAGTTTTGACAGGTACATGGCCATTCCCTTTCCTAAACCTGTCCCACCACCTGTGATGAACGCAGTCTTGCCGTCGAACGTGCCAGGCGGCAACATTGGTACTGACATCACGGGAAAATGGTGAGCATGATCCTCTGGCGTGTAGCTGGACCATCGTACCTGGCAACACCGGGATCCGTTGTGCTGCTACAATTGAGAAAAATACTGGCTGATAAATATGTACAGTGAGCTAAGCATGTGTATTTTTATTATTATTGGAGTTTAGAGTCAGTTTCTAGATTAGTTCACTAATATCACGACTTGTCAGTTTAGGGCAGGTATGTGTAAAAAGGCTAAACATGTGTAAATGGACTAATTAAATATAATAAAATAGTGAAATTGAATAGCAAACTGTCTGCCATAATTTACTTAATTTATTATAATGGAAATTAATAAAAGTTAGTGACATGTTGGGAAATGTATTTACCCTGATACAACGGTAATGTGTGCGGTTAGACATAGATAAATGCATGTTGACAACATTGTTGTTGCAATAGTTGGCAAGCAAGATTAGATGATCATGCACACGAAAACTAGAGCCCTTTACTTAGTTTTCAAAATTGCGTGTTAGTGACTGCTTGCCAGTTCATGCATGAATGTAACACTTGACAAATGTGAAAACCAGAATATATTGGTTCAATTATAATGCTGACTAGTCATAAACGCTCACAAAATTAGCTATTAAACCCAGTCTGATATGTCGGCAGACGAACATCGCTGCCATGTTGATGGTCGTTTGGAAGGGAGAATGGGTAAACATCATTACCATCAAATTCACCGACTAACCACTATTTACTAACTAAAATTACTCTGCCACATTATAGTGTTTTAATAAATACAATAATACATACATGTTTATTTATCCATAATAAATATAAATCAAGCAGGATTTTGTAAAAGGTAATAATTATTACATCATGTTAATAGATTTGTAAAGTTCTGCTCCCGCTCAGACGATTCGTGAGCGGTTCAGAGGTCGAGTGAATGGGAAAATGATCCGCAGCTTGCTGATTAGGAGACAGGTAATTATGGCCACTTTATGATACCAGAAGACATCTCAGATTCTAAATAACATATTACTGCATCATTAGAATAAAAATCACGCATCTAGTAGAGTTATTATGAGCATAGTTCCTAGTGTTGTCAAGCATGCTCGACCATTTTGCAATTTTTGTCATTTTGATTCATAAACAGGATAAAATGTACCTCAGTTGTACATTGTGTCTTTGTCGAAACATTTGTCTTTCAGTGGCCTGATTATTATGTTCATTTAAAGAATATTCTATCTCACGAAAGCATGCGAATAAAAATGAATTAAGTATCACTGTCCAATGTTTACATTGCTCAAGCGTGTCCTCCGTGACTTTGGACGACATAATCCGTAAGGTTAATGGTCAAGTCGTACCAAAATCAACTCGTACCGGTTGTATTATTTAATCACTTACGGCAACTAAAATTATGTTTGTGGATTTGTACACAAAACTTTTATTTGAGCAAGAAATCGTACACAAAAACGTTTCATAAAATTGGGCCAGATATAGTGTGGTAGATAATTACTGTATTATACAGGGCTCCAGACTAACATTTTGAGTTACTTGCCCGCTGGACTAGTCAGGGCAAGTTGCAAAGGCCCCCAAAGATGCTATATGCTAAAGAGTAGGTTGCCCGCAGTGCACCTGTATATCGGGCATACGTTAGTCAAAAACCATGTAATATTTACAGATAAATCTCTCTATACTTCAGTTACCTCGACTACCCACATTAACCCTACAAGGACTGAAGGGTCAATTCTCCTCAGACACTCATGCTACACTGAGTAAAGGAGAAAAAAGAATATTTGACACTTTAAAAGTCAAGTTCCCCGGTGCCACATTAGTCGAAGTGTCTGACATATCAGGTGGGTTAAACAGTGCTTTATTGTTATTTACATATATATGCCTGGGGGGTTCCTTTATCTGTCAGTGTCAATACCAGCCAGTACTCACAGGTTTACTGCAACATTCATCACTACATATGTTGTGGGTTTCCTCATTCCCTAAACTGACAACATGTGATATAATTGAAAGAACCTTACCTTGAAAGAGGATCTCTAATTTCTAATCCACCATTTACATTTTTTTTAAAGCAATTTGATATAATTATGTGCATGATGTATGCACCTAATAAATGCAGATTGTTGCTAAATCGTGCAAAAATTGGTATCATGATTTGAATTAAAGTTATGTTCGTGTTCATTTTGTTGGGCAGGAGGCTGCGGTTCCATGTATCAAATCTCTGTGGAAGCCAGGGAGTTTAAAGGGAAGCGGACGGTCCAACAGCACCGGATGATAACCGAGGTTTGTATTGAAATGTTTTGAGAGGTTAAAATATCCCTCTCCCTGCTGGAATAGGCACAAGCACTGCTCTTTTGGGCATCTCCCATTGCCTCCAGCAGTGAAAGGGTTAACCAGTTGATTATGACAGTTTTGTCCTGAAAAAGTGTAAAATAACTTTTTCAGGACAAAACTCATAATCAACTGGTTAACCCTCTCACTGAAATGGTTATTTTGGACACAATCTTACCAGGTGAGTCTTGTGGCTCAGAAAGATTTGTTTTACATTGGGATGCTATACTCTACCGGCATCAACTGGATATGATGATCAGAGATTCTTGGCATAGTTTTACATGTAGCCATTAGTTAATTATTATAAGCACTGAGACTTTTCATGTACATTTAAATTTATTATCATGTTCCAAAATCTGATAACATTATTGACATATCAGAGTTATAGAGAGGATATTCAAGCTTTTTTTTCGAATACCATGTTTACCTCATCGAGTGGAGTGGGAGAGGCGATATTTCCACTCGTGGAAATATCGACTGCCACTCCACGAGTATTCTCGAAAAAAGCTTGAATGTTCTATTTATTACATACCGATAAGTGCAGTGAAATATACATAACTTTCAGTATTTAGTCAGGTATTAGTTCATCTAAGAATGGATCAGCCTACTTC
>JAUTBV010128470.1:0-12379 GCA_032361325.1 Lepetodrilus fucensis | reverse complement strand
AAAGGGCAATCTGACGCAAAGTATATGGCGGTTCCGTCAGATCTCAGCTGCGCTGAGATATGATTTTAATGAGATTGATTAGAAAGATGTATTGAAGTAAAATATATATGTGGAGATTCACTACCTTCCAATATGTTGCTGTTTACCAAGAGGTGTCATGACCTCTGAAATAGACATACGGGTAGCAATGTAAATTACAAAACTATGTCATTATATACATGTATGTACAGAGTGAAAACAACCCAGGGTTGTGACATACCAGTTTAGACCATGTACGGAAATGTAGAGCAATATAAGTATTATTGTTCATTAAGATGACAGTTCAGAATGACGCTGCTTAATTGGACAGTGACAAGATTAATCGGCATCAACAGTACTTGTTTAGAAACAACACAATGCTTGTTGAGACACAACATACGAATTGTCATCTTGGAACGACTGAATTCACCGTACAAAGACACATCAAATAAAACCAAGTCGTCTTTGTAAGTCGACCATCAAAGGTAGACCGGATGATGTCAGCTGCCAAAACTATACCTCAAGATTATCACAAGAGTTCAAAACTGCTCTTCATATAGCAGAACATCTGCTTTAAAATGCATTGTCTTCCTATCCACATTATGTCTAAACCATAAGATATTACGTAAGAACACTATAAAGAACACTATAAGAACACTATAAAGAGCACTATAAAGAGCACTATAAAGAGCACTATGGTCAGAACGTTGACATCACAAAACGGTGAATGTTGAAAACGGTGATAATTGGACAAAACGTCGAAATCATGCATCATCAATTGGAAATAGCGTTGAAACAGTTGCCTATAACATGGGCAATATCCCGTTACATTTAGCTTTAACATTTTAAAGGCATACTATCACTTTGCATACATACAATCGCTTTTATCCCTCCACGTATTAATATGTTCACCGCTGTAGGATAGGTACAATTAATGCCATTGCAGTTTATATTTCCAGAAAGAAAAATATATGTGCATCCATCCCACTGTATTTAAATTACGTCTGATAAGTGCATTACAAGTGAATTACAAATACGTGCATTACAAATAAAGTACTTCATGTTTTGTAGGTTTATCGTCAAGCTGTAATGTCATCCCAAACTCCTGCAATGTATTTACTAACCTTATTAAACAGAGTTAATACATGCATGTTTTAATGGAAACCCTTCCATCTAGTGCATACTATACATTGTATTTATACCTCACATGATGTAGTTAACAGTCTGAGTGAAATACATTTCTGTTCTGTTCTGTTCTGTTCTGGAAGCGGAAGGTGTAGACGCTTGGTCGGCAGCTAAACTGGGATGTGACCTTGACATTAAAACTGAAGCGGGTTGGGGGGCGGTGAATGAAAAGAAACACTGATTTCAATGTACTTCTTCTATGAAATGAATTAGAGAAACGAATGTTTTCAAACACTAAATTAAATATACACTTTGTTAAAGGTACGGATGGTCTTGGTGGATAAACTGGGACGTGACCGTGACATTAAAAATTAAGCGGATTGGGGGCGGTGAATTAAATGGAACACTAATATAATTTGTTTTTCTGTGAAATGAATTGGACAAATGCATGTTTTCTAACACTAATTGAAACATACACCTGGACAAAGGTTAACTGTACCATTATATCTAACAATAGTTACAACAATGTTTGTTTTATATAATTAGTATTGGGCAGGAGCTACCCACGAAGCGTGTCCGGCGACTCACAAGGCATGCTAATAGTACAAGTGGTTGGAGCAGATATCCATGCACGAGATAAGTGCTATGAAGGTATAGTCAAATTATGAAATGTGTAGACATCGTTTAAAGGCATAATATCACAGTCTGACACAAATTAATTTATCGTTTTGGGCAGAATTGGAGTTAAAAATGCAAAGTACATTCTCTAAGCATACACATAATCGCTATTGTACCTCCAAATATCGTTTTACCGCTGTAAGCTAGGTACAATTGTATTGATGTAAACACTTCCTGGTATAACCCGTGCAAAATACGTCAGATCTCAAATTTCTTCTAGTTTTCTCACTAAGGGAGGTAACTCTACTCACTGAACACGGTCAAAGCAATCTTTCGCGAACACTGGCGGAATTATGAGCGAGTCATTGCTAATTAATAAATATTAATACAAAAATAAAATAGTGATAACTAGTGAGACATGTGGAATATGTTACTGGTTGTATAAAATACTTGTGTTGTCAAAACAAAAGCATATCGGCCAACCAACTGTGATATTGCCTTTAATGATATCTTATTATTATCAATTTCATACTTAGGTATTTTTTTATTCGCCTTCGACTACCAAACTTTTAACATGCTATATTGTTTTCCAAATCCATAGCACTAAGATACAGATAATTATTGTAATTAAATATTACTAAAACTACCATCACTTACTTTGTGTATACTAGTAACTCAATTAACGCAATAAATAATGTGAATCTCTCCTTCCCTCCGCTCCCTCTCTCTCTCCCTCACTCCCTCCCTCACCCCCTCCGCTCTCTCTAGCTTTCTCCCCCTCTCCCCCCCCCCCTCTCTCTCTCTCTCTCTTTCACCAATACATTTCAAATGTGGCTCTACATGTTTGATACAATACCATAGCTATTGTGCACATTGTTAGTCGGTGTTCAGGAGAAGGTTGTATTCACAACGATCACACTTCACGTCTCAGGCCCTGTACCCGATGTCATACACCGATATTCTATCTCTATCAATATCGATCTCACAACAAATACCAATATGTGCGTTTCTTAGAAAACAATCGGAAATCACTGTAAATGCGGAATTATCGAATGTCAGGCTAGATTTATTTGCACTGAGTTCGAGTGTTGTATGAAATGCGTATTGGTGTAGACAATTCAATGTCGAAAAGTTAACACTATCTATCATATATTCGCTTACTGTTGAGTGCTACACATTTGAGTTTTTAAAAATAATTATTTCGCTTCCGTATACGAGACCACGTTTCTTAAATGATTAGATAGTGTTAGTATCAGCTGACAGTCATAACTATTTAACGTTTGTGTAACAAAGAGTAATTCTCGAGTGTCATGTGAACTACACACCTGGTTGTTCTAAGATGGTTCGAATGTATATGTCAATTGCAAAGCCAGCAATGTGAAACAACAAGATGCATTGACAATTACAACGATTGACATATTTCGATATATTAGATCTGAAAAAAACCACACACCAATAAATCGTTACAAAGTTATTCTAGAATGAATAAACTACCTATTTCATGTATATAGAAACGAGATTTTGGAGAATGCTAGGCTTAATGACGAGCAATGCTTTTCAGATGACTGTGAACGTCTATTAATCTCGCTCACGCAATCACTGAATTGAATAAGAACATATCTAGACAAACATCCCCATTAGCATGTCAAACGTGTTGTCAAAGTCTTCCCATAATAACTGCATATTCCACTGTAAAAACGCCAATAATCATCGTCATGATGCCTGTTAGACGTCCCATGGAACCATTAACATTTTTATTGCTATCAAAATAGTTTATTAACACAGATCAAAGAGGCCTATTTCCATTATAATAAATTGTTGCGTTTATAATTCGATAACGAAGAACAGTGTATGAGTACAATGTTATTGGGTGCACTATTTGAATAACATAATCATGTAATCTTAATTTTAAATTAATGAATCTGGTGTATGTACCACACACACACACACACACACACACACACACATATACACATACACACACACACACACAAACATACACATACACACACACACACACATATATATATATATATATATGTATATATATATATATATATATTGCTGTAGTGGTATCGCGGCTGTGGTGATGATAACAATGGATATTCACGTACTTATTTAAATTTGTTTAGGGCATACACAATAAAAAATTGACTGTGTTTTGTATGTCGGATCCATGAAGTATTTACCCAGATAATCTACGAAATATTGGTGTCAATTCATTTCATGTCAAACTAATATGCATATACTTATACTAATTCCAGCCACATACCTCGACACGACTGAGGGAGATGCATAGTATTAGCATACTAACAACAGGAAGATCAAACACGTTTCTTAATGGACTATTTTGACATTATATTCATCAGAAACCGGTGACCGTTCTAATACGTATAGACCTTAGTTCACAATGATGCTATTTTAAAGACATTGTAACATGATACGGTACCCATGGTACACTATGTCTATGGTATATATCCATGACTATCCCCATATCTCGCGTGGTCTGGGCATAGTGGTTTAGTAATTGCAAATGACGTGATAAATGCATGATCCCATATGGACTGCAACACTGAATGTAGACGGAAGCGAAATGCTTTAGAATTGTTTTTAATCTGGTAGCTTAGATGTAGCTGGTGGGCTTTTAGGTTCCTCTGATTCTATATTAGTCTCCCGCCAGTGTTAAATGAACCTGTAAAAGTGGTAATTTACGATTATGTCTATATGACGAACAATGCCGTGTGCCTGTCTCATACACATTTTGAATCACCGTATAATGGTTAGCAAGTCTACATGTGTGTTATGCACTTAGACGCTGCTCTTATCGGGTGGTAGTGGGGCGGAATGTAGCGCAGTGGTAGAGTGTTGGACTTCGGAGCCAAAGGTTCCAGGTTCAAATCCCGGCCCGGGGATCCGGCATCAATGTTCGCAAAAGTTACCTTTCTGACGCGATCTTGATAGGTTAACTTGACTGTAGCAATGCAGTTATCAACATTGGTCTCGCAGTTTTACTACAACATTCAGCTACGGATGTTGCGGATTTCCTCCTGCCCTAAACTGACAAGGCGTGATATTAGTGAAATATTATAGAAAGCGACTTTAAACCCAAATTTAAAACAAAATAAAAATAAAAATATCGGGTGGTAGCGGATTGGTAGAACGTTTGTCCGAAATAAATGTTCGCGCAACTTTCAGCGCTACGGATATGGCAGGGATCCTTCTTACCTAAACTGACAAGCCAGAAGATAAATGAAAGCATCTTGAAAGCTAACCTAAACCCCAATTTAAAAAGAAAAACAGCACGCGCTCTCCTTTGTCATCACATTTATTTAGCCATGTAATACAGTATGCCTCGGTGGTCATACCAATGTTGAAGATCATGCTAGTTAACAGGACCAATACGTTTTGTTATCATATATAGCTCAAAGGGATACCTTTTTAATCCTTCGATAGTAGTTTACATCGAAACACTAATGCATTATATGATATTTTCAAACAGGCACACAGGCATTGCTACTTTAGTTACAGTGTTATCTCGATGGATGCTCATCACATATTCGTAAATCTCGAACTGTATCTCAACTGGTGACATACTATGTGGACCTGTATGTTAAACCCCTTCCAGTGTCGTCAATATGTTTCCCCCTGTGCCAATGTCAATTCGAGGTCGAGCATAAATCCTATTCCGGAAATTAAATTATTACCAGGCGACAACCGAAAGGAAACTGACAATGGTCAGACAATAGTCTACCTGCTTTACGTGCACTTGTCATACGATATACATTCTGGTAGATAAACACAGGTTACACATTTAGAATCCATCATATTTAATGCATCTACGTGGAAATTGTTTAGCACGTAATACATCACATTGGCGATTGCCCGATACTTCAAATACATTTGTTACCGGTCGTAAATTACATGGACAAAACATTCAACGTGAAATATGATAAGTTGCGATTGAGACGACAAAGTTATATTAAGCATATAACGTTGGATAGTACTCAAGGGATCGGAAATGAGTCGAACTAACGAGCTATTTCACCTTGAACTGCAATGTTACCATTGGAGTTATATACAATTTACATATGCATTTCGTTCCACCCCTAACCTTGCATACAGGTTATTTGAAGACCATCCTCGAAACACACATCATATGCCTACATATACTACTCAAAATTTGCTAGGGATCGCTATTTAGGGTAGTATTATATATTATATTATATTAATATGGTGGTCATTGAATATGTTTTTCCTACAAAAATGGTACGATCCTTAGCAAATGTTCAGTATTATATATTCGCATCTATCAAATGGATGCGAAGTATGCATAACGATATCTGTATCGGGGATGGGTGAGGATATACAATGAGTATGACCTATCGTAATCGCATTCTTGGGTAGAACGTCTATACTAATCCATGGGTCGAATAACTCCTTCTAGTTCTAGGCTGGTATAGAAACTGGACAGTACTCAATGACCTAATCAGCTAGGTCTATTAATATAATCCCCAGTTAACATTTCGGACGTGCTTAATACCCTCTCTGTAGGCAACCATACAATCTGGACGAACTCCAAGCAGTCTACGGAAGCCCTCCACAACATCTCTCACAGACACCGCATCACGGGGGCGGTGCATTGATACAACGGAGGCTACACACAGACATAGTACAAACATGAACAATTAACTCGCATATTTTGGACCGTCTCACATAATGAATTGCCGGTGATGGAAATAGCTCATGATCGACAGTATACATATATTTTCGAATATGGCATAATAGTATCTTTGCGTCCCTCCCGATCAACAAACTTCATTTTACTTACATATTTAAGGATTGAATCTCGGGATTGAGTCTGTTATCGTAGAGTTTAATTTGAGCGCATTATTAGGTTACCAGGATGGCAACTACCCACGAATTGTGAACGTAATACATTGCATACACACCTTTGAACACGCTTGGGCGAACTGTTGCTGTTGCAAATGTATATGATATTTTGAAACTAGAACAACGTTGAAAAACAAAACTTTAAAAAGTTTGTGCATGATCACATTATTGGACTGTTCTAAACATGACGGAAGCTGCCCTAATAAGAAATACCGATACTATTTAGGAATGGTTCCTGGCACAAACGCAAAATCATGGGTACCCAGTAGAAATGGTAATTGGAATGCATATTATTCCAGCGCTTGGTAACACACGCCAACAGTTTGAGTTATACGCTAACACGTTCAGATTGTAGCATGCCCATGGTAGTGATATTTTTGATAATGCGACACTAAACAGTGC
Source organism: Lepetodrilus fucensis (assembly GCA_032361325.1). Taxonomy (NCBI): domain Eukaryota; kingdom Metazoa; phylum Mollusca; class Gastropoda; order Lepetellida; family Lepetodrilidae; genus Lepetodrilus; species Lepetodrilus fucensis. The sequence goes on along the minus strand of JAUTBV010128470.1, from coordinate 5,326 downwards.
ACATTCTCATTTACCCTTAATATTTTTTGTTATTGCTTCAAATATAGTTTTTTAGCTACCTTTGCCCATCAGATATACCACTTACAGATTAATATTGTCCTGCATTTCGAAGAATAAAAATGCATCAAGAATGTGTCGCAGCTGATTCAAATACATTCTACATATATACAAATGGACACGCTATTGTCATGGGTATGCGGTACCCTTTTAGCGACATTGCTATTATATTCTGAAGTCGAAAAGGATTATGTGTATTTCGGAGAAAAAAAAGCTCTATGCAAATTGCGTGGGCAGGTTTCATTATATTGCCACTTGAAGGAAAGTAATGAAGAATCTTCCACGATGTATTAGCATGTCCTTCGGGTTTTATGTGATTTAAATATATGTAAAAATGGTTACATCTTCGAAGTATTTGAATGTGGTAAAACGCACACTTTTAGAACTATTTTAGATTGGTTGAATTATATAAAAAACATGATTTGTTTGATGTGTGTCCAGTTTGTCGTTGATGTCAATTGTTCTTTTATTCGGACGTCAGAAGCATTCTGTTACATCTATTTCGATACGATTTACGATTATGAACGTTATTCATCTACGCCAAATTAATACACGAACTCCAATACTGCATTGGTCACAAAAGAGAATTAATAACGTGAATCGATATATTACATTCATAAACATCTTTAGAACATCCAGTAGAATAGGGCTACAGAGGGATGGGCAGTAATCGTCCATCTACCAATATGTCAACGGAAACAACTACGACTGACATTAGTATGATCAAATCAGGTTACCGGTATCTTCATGTTAGATGTAAGAACATATTCAGAGTACAATCATACCTCAGAGCTTATCAAAAAGTCCAACTAACAGTTACTTGCTATTTATCTTCCTATTTATCTCTCTGTGTGTGTATGTATGTATGTGTGTGTATGTATGTGTGTGTGTGTGTGTGTGTGTGTATGTGTGTGTGTGTGTTTGTGTGTTTGTGTGTGTGTGTGTGTGTGTGCGCGCGTGCGCGTGTGCCTAGTTATTATACATATTCCTGATCGAAACTGATGCATTTTTAAAATTGCGTCATGTTAATGGAAATCATATCTTATTCCAGGTGCATAGTTTCTAGTATTATGTTTTCGTCCGTACCTATTTAGCATTACGGTTGCCATTACGGATACGGTTAGGTCATAATTGTGTGCATAGGTATTTGACGTCAGAAACTCGCCCGAAAACGGTAACTGTTGATGAATGTATTACTTATTCCAGTAATGGTGTGATTATTTATATATACCGATATATACAGTATTGATGAGATTAAGTACTATTATATTTCTAATCACAGCTATTTATCTGTAGTGACTTATTTATAATTATTGGTTGCTAAAACAATTGCCTGCAATAAAGATGTCATGATCAGGATCACAACTCTGAAATGAGAAACATCACATTGAATATAGGAAATAAAACAAAATAATATTCAAGGATCAGGTTTGATACAGCATCATTTCAGATGAGGTTTCGTGATAGCTCAAAATACTTAGTGCACTTTTATTTAGACGAAACCTTTAGAAAAGGGAATGCCGCTAACAAGATAAATATAATCATTCTGTTAACCACAACGAATGTGACAATGATCTAGCGATATTGATATGTCTATAACACACATGATGCGCATCGTAACGAGATGGGGGAACCATCTTTAAATATGTGCGTGTGTATTGTGAGCGTCGTGTTGTACCATCGTGCGAGTCCACCTCCGCCCTTTCACTCACCCATCCACCCACAACCATCATGCCACCAATACAACCACCATTATCCTCACCAACACCACCAATCACAATCACCACAGCAGCAACCGTAATCATTGTCGCAGGTAAAGTATACTACTGCAAACTCCTTCCCAGTTATGTTTATTTTCTCCTTAAACTACATATCCCCGACATTATGTGAACATTCTTTCTGAGACGGATCTTCACGATGTCAAAGAGAGAGCATACACGCTCCTTAAAAACCCGTCCACAACTCCAATGAACTCTGCTGAATGCAAATACACCAACATGCTATGATCCTGTAATTAAGGCAGATGATTTAATTGGGTGGGTATCAAATTCAGCTCAAGTTCCATTGACGTGTCCCTGTTTGCCCCTCAGGCAATGTCAGTCTTATACATGCAGGGAACATGAAGAGATTATTTAACATCCCTTATGTTTTGAAGTCTCATTTACTTGCTTGGCAAGGCAAGCGGAAAACACGATCTGAGTATCACCATTGCTCATAGAGTTACTTTCTCATATTATTTTTAGCTAATGAGAATCAACGGTATTTTTCGTGAGTCTCTTGGGCAAGGTGCTTGGGCATTACATTGCATTCGAATCGAATTCGCGGATGAATATGGAGTGATGTGCCACATGCTCATCACAAGAGTTGTCACACAGTATAGGCCAATGGGCATGATGGATTAACGCGGGTTACCCGCTTGCCAGATGGGGAAACTCGTCGTACGTTTGTCTACATGGTTAGTTCAGAGAAGGGAACGCGTATTCACAGTAATTGCTCGTATTTTACCTATTGTCTTTGTTTCCCCTTCGCTTTCATTAGACATCAAAGCAATGCATAGCATCCCTAACGGCAAAGTCATTGTACATATTTACCCGCCAACAGTTAGCAGAGATTACGTCTCAGAAAACATCTATCAGGCACGTCAGAATGGTCAACATGTTTAGCAATGACGTTACCTCCATACGAGTTAATCATTAGCCCGCACCCAGTTGCCAATGACAACGACACATGCTATGTATATTTATAAATGTACCTCAAATGGTGTCTTTTAGGTCAACTTTGGCATCGGTGCTAATTTAATTTGTCTTAAATACTCTGTATATTGTATATGTAAATGTACAAGACACGATAATAAACTATTTTATTATTAGTAGTATTATCATTATTATTATGTGTGGCGGATATACATTGTAATAGTCTTTGCAGAAACCTAGCTTAACAATACTATATGTCTACTAATTGTAATTGTACACATAGGGATCATAGTCAGCGCGCTGAGCTAATATACTAATGCAAACAACACGATTACTAATGTATTTAATATAAAACACCATATTGCAATAAACACTTATAAACATTTATATATTAAATGAAGTACTATTCTATATGAACATAATATAACAACATACATCTATACTTTTAGAATAGGTTACCGCAAGCAATTCCATTTCAGATTTACAGACTTACAAATACTGTCACTAAATATTAGCCTGCTGAAGGACATTAACTTGACCAAAACGCTAATTCTTAACACTCAGATGCGTGCGTCTTTATAATCGTAAATTGTGCTGGGACTATTGGTTGTCAAAAGGCAAATGTTACGGACGTAATGCAGTCCAAGCCAGGCACTCCTATAACTCACATCAACTCCAGTCTAGGCATGTTCGAGGTTCACCGTCAGCGTGTTGAACAAACATGCACAGAAGCAATGATACATCGCCGTTCACTTCTATAGGTGATTGGAGTAGATTGGTTTCTGTGATAGCAGGTGGACAGGGCTATCTGAGTCAATACCTTCTAATTTGCTGGCAAATATGATAAACGTTGTTATAACGTGTCACCTTTGTTAAATTACAATATTATCCTGAGTATATTATACAAACATTTTAGATTTATCGATACTAACAGAAGTGCCCGTGAATTGGGGATTAGAGCCGCTTTCAAGATTGTTTCATTTATATCACTGCTTGTCAGTTATAGTAAAATTATGTGTACATGTACGGATTGATGTGATGGTATATTTCGCAACATGTCCCATGTATTCATGTTTGATTACTGAGCGGATGTTATTGGTATGCGAGTCTATGTGTGGCTTCAGTTGTATCTGGTAAGATAAATAGTTCATATTTATATCCGAACATGAGTTCTGATATGTCATGAACCAACCACGACCAATGTGAATTCTACAGATATGTCCAATTTTACTGACAACGCTTTCTATCGTGGCGGGAGCCCAGTTACAACTATTGTAGCACTACAAGAGCGTCGTGCAACGGGCACCTGATGTTTATTCGGATCAGATTTGTTCACGTGCATTTCCACTTGAAATTATCCTAGAGTACTTTACCAGACTGTGATGCCAAACTAATACAGCATTTGTATTATTGAAACCTTTCGGAAACAATGCCTTTTCTGTCGTGACGTAGGGCTTCTAGTCTCCCAGCATGAGTTACATCACGTCAGTCTATTTGTTCAGCTATAACAGGGTGTAGTATCTTGTCATGAACATCTTCACCCGGGGGATGCTGACAGACCAGTTGAATCATAACGTATCTTTTACGTAATAACGATGAGCAGACTACAAACATCACACAATCAGCCTATGCATTTGTTGTTGCCATATTTACTTTTAATTTAGTTAAAATATCCAATTTCTCTAAGTAATGACATCAGTTTTCTTGTTCTTCTATAATTAACCGTACACCATATATGATGAGATATGTACTGGCTTGGCTTAATGTCTTTGAATATTAATATGAACGTTGACATTTTGAATTACTAAACGCGGTGTAAGTTTGGAATTATCACGTTTTAGATACTTGACACCATTACAACAAATGCGCATGCGGACTATTTACACTGGATAATGATTCGTCTTTAACATAGAGAAAGTAGAACAATTTATAGGAGTACCACAAGACCATGTTCCACTGCAATGAACGTCATCGTCAACAAGAGAAAGTAATGGTAGAGTATCATCACTACCACAGAAGGAAGCACATTACTCCTGCATTGAGTACCACCAATGATGTTCAGAACTATAGTGAGTGAGTGAGTGAATATGGAGTTTAACGTCGCTGCGGGAATTGTTCACCCATGTGCGACGATAAAGCAATTACTTATGTTACTATATGTGTGTTAAAAATATGTTTTGAAGACAGAATGCTGAATTTGAATAAGTATTATGAATACAATAGTTGAAATGATGAGATATTAAAAGTTGTGATATAAACCAATTTATTTTAATCAGAACTATAGTATTGCATTAGGTCAGTATAGGTTGGAGGTGTACTACCATGTAATAAAGGTATGTGTACACTGGACACATTTTTCCAACATGTTCCCAACATTTTTCCAATATCTGATTTTAGACACTGTGTACACTACAGCAAAACAATTCCAACAGTTTTCCAACAAGTGGCATGACATGCATTGACACCCCTATTTCGTAGATTATCTCGGTAAATACTTCATACCATTTTGTCCATTAAGTCACATGACCTCAAATTGATCACATGATGTCACTAAATGTTGGAGAAATGTTGGGAAA